>JAJJMA010302278.1:0-10883 GCA_023529015.1 Papaver nudicaule | reverse complement strand
AAAAAATCGTCAAGGAAACCTTCAAAACCTTGACGATTTTTTTGGTTTTTTTCTTGATTTTTCTTTGTCTAAATCATGAAGTCTCTGGAAAAAAATTATGAACAATCGTCAAGGTCGATGATATAACCATGACGATTTTTCAACAGTCAAGAACAATCGTCATGATTATATCATCGACCTTGACGATTTTGTCTCTGTAACTTGAAAAAATTGAGCATATACAAATCATAGTGTTTTTAGTGAACTAAGCTCCTCAATGGAGTATCGTTCGATTATGTTTGACCAACCATCTTTGTATTGTAAGTTAATCAACAAACCAAGTTTCAAAATCCGAATTTTGAAGTTGTTAAAGTTTAATTTGGATTTTAGAGATGAAGAAATGAAATAAATAGAAGAAGATTGTTTGTTGTTAATGATATAGAGAAGATGGTTTTTGTTTGAGTGTTTTTTATTAGTTTTGTAGTAAGATTAGTAGTAAAATTAGTGTTCCGAATTTTGAAGTTGTTAAAGTTTAATTTTTTTGGATATAGAGATGAAGAAATGAAATGGAGAGAAGAAGAGTGTTTGTTGATAATGATATTTGTTTGGGTGTTTTTTGATTAGTTATGTAGTTAAATTAGTAGTAAGATTAGTGTAAGGACTTTTTAGTATTTGCACAAAGTTTTAGCACCCCTTATAAACTGGGGTGGGATATTTGAAGAAGTGCTCGCCCCTATTAAAAAAGGGCTCGCCCCAAATTTGCCGGGTTTTTTATTTGGCTTGTAAAGGTTTTTTTTTTTTTTTTGACACATGGGCTTGTAAAGTTGATATCTGCTTAATCTAAATTCAATTATTATTGAGCAAATTCACCACACTTGAGCATCTCATGCATTGATTTATCTCTTTCTTCTTGGCAAACTCCACATGAAATTTGAAATCACTGGTTTCGGCCATAAAGGAGCATTCTCATGAATATATACGGTCTCGCATCCGTAAAAACTCCCCGAAGTAGGTCTGACAAGAATTAAAATAAATATTTTATGCAAAAATCATATTAAGTTTCGGCAAAAAAAAAAATCATATAATTAAATTTCAGTGGTAGTAATAGCCTTTTAAGCCATATCAGAGGTCTAGGGTTCGAAATTGTACGTCCCCTCATATTTTCTTTTAGAATTTAATCTTTGATATATGTACCCGTAATTTAATCTTTGATATATGATGTACCCGTATAAAAGCAAACAGTTCCAGCGACATGGTTTATGGTCAGTAGCCCATTGAGCCATACTAGAGGTAAAAGGTAGATATTTTTTTGGTTTAACTTTAGATCACTAAATTTGGCAGGGTTGAACTAACATCTAATATAACGAATGCCAATTTAGAAGGGTAGTTTAGCCTATCTAAATTTGGCCCCATGAATTAGTATTTGGCCCCATGAAAAAATATTCGGACGGATATTATATAGTAAAATCGGAAAATCCCTTATAAAAGAAGACTGTTTTACCCTTTCCCAATTAATTGTTAATTAATTGATTAAAGTCTAAACAAAATTAATTAGTCTTAATTCTCATATTAAGACAAGATTATAAATGATCAAACATGAGAATCACCCAAGTTTTTTAAACCAAAATTTTGAATCTGAACAACGCACAATTGGTCTATATATATAGCCATTTAAACCGATTATTCTTGGGTTCTCGAACAATCAGTATATATTATTACCCAAATAAGCCGATTGTTGTTAATCTACCCAGAAATTTAAACAAAACAATCGGTATACCCGTACACATTATGAAGATGTACCAAAATCGGAAGTTATGAAGATGTATATGGACCGTTTGTACCATAATCGGTTCTTAGGAGCACCAAAATTCACCGATTCCAATTGAAAAAAGATTAGTTTTTGCGTTTTAAAAAACAACTAAAATCGGTATTCATATCGAGAAATATAAACCGATTCTGGTTTTACTTTATAATCGGCATATATAATGACCGATAACCGCCGATTATTGTTTTTGTTTTTTAAAAATGAAGAACAATCGTTCGATATGATGGTCAATATACGCCGATTCTGGGAAAAAAATTACTTAATGATATTTATGGTGGGAGGAGTGGCGGCGGCGGTGGTGGTGATGGGGTAACTTCTTTTTTTCTTTTAGTTGGGTTAATGAAATATATGGAGGAAGACGGTGGTGGTGGTGGTGGAGGCGGTGGTGGTGGTGGTGATGGAGGCGGCGGTAATGGTGGTGGTGAAGTAGGAATGAAGGAGAGGATGGCTATAGATATGGAAATGAAGGAAGTGGTGGTTATAGATATGTAATGAAATTAGGTTAGAAAATGAGTAAGGATAACTTAGTATTTTCATCAATATTTAGACATCCCATATTCTTCTCTATTGGATAGGTTTAAATTTCTATGGGACCAAATACTCACTCATGGGGCCAACTTTAATTAGGTAGTTTAGGCTGCCAACGAAAAAACAGCTGTGCTAAACAAATCTGAAAAGAATAAATAAGTATCTAAAAAAAAATTTGGGTGTAATACTCCCTCTGTTTTTTAATTTCAGTCCTAATTTCTAATTTCGTCTGTTTTTTATTATGTCCTATTTCTGTTTATAGACATATTTTTTCCTAAAACTCTTAAGTATACCCCTGTCTTTTATCTCATTAAAATATTTTTAGTGGGATCTAATATAAAAAATCTTTAATCATATTTGTATAATAAGGAAACAAAATTCCCATCATATTTTTTATTTATCCTTCATTCGATATTTGAGAAATTATATTTTGTCCAAGTATTAAAAGATAAATTTACTTTTATCTTGTTTCCATTTTTGTTTTTGATTTCATTACCTATTTCATTATTTCCTATTAAAACTAAACTTAACTATTTTTTTTTGTAATACTTGTCAATTTAGTAATAATTCAAGGATATTTTGGGAAATTCCTTGGTCTGCTTAATATCTTAACTTTGTCAATTAGGACTAAAATAAACAAACGGAGGGAGTATTATTTTTTAGCCGTCTTATACAACCGGGAAAAGTACTTCACGGTCTTATAGACCAATACTGTGGTTCTTCGTGCAAATGATGAGTTGCGAACTGTTATCGACAAAAACAACATAAAGAAACTGAATTAATTTCAATCCGCAACCCCTTCTCAAAAAACAGTAAACCATAGTAAAATACCTGGCCGCCATGGAAATTTTTATCAATAGCGAGTAGTCTCTTCGGATTTCCTGGGGTGTAGGGGTAAGATCAAGGGCTGGGGTTATGGATCTGAGAAACTGAGGAAAACACAGCTACTTCGGAAGTTCTAATGGCTTCTCTCTTTCCTGTCTTAGTTTAGATCTAGTATCCATGTTAGTGATTATTCTTGTAAGCTTGTGATTTTTTAATATCTGGTTTATCATGCTCTTCTACTTGCTTTTCCTCTGTTTATTTCTGGTTTGCATGCTTCTTTTCAAGTTCTAGATCTAGGTCTGCAAGTTTTTGGGTTGGTTGTTGAGGCTTCTTTCCTGTTCTATCTTTTTCGTTTGTTGTCTCTTCTTCTTTTAATTTTGAGTTCTAGATCTAGGATTATAAGTTTAATCTAGATTTAACTTTCTTAAAATCGTCTCTGCTGTGTTTCTAAGTTTGTTTATGTCTGCTAGATCTAGACCTGGGAGTTTGGGGTTGCTTTTGTACACTGACTTAAAGTAGTTCAATCTTATGACTTGTGAGTAGTGCCGATATTCATATTAGAGAGTTATCATTCATATTTGTCGGATCTGTAGGTTGTAGTATTCATGCTTAGGATTGGTGATCTGTTATGGGTTTCTAAAATATCTTCTTGTTTCGTCTTTCTTGAATGCTATTATGCTAGTGTATTTTGTACTACTAGTTAGGTCTGGTGCTTGCTATCTATCCTGTTTTGCAAGCTTTTTAGTGTTGGTTCTTAGTTCATTGATCTGTGAAATCCTGTTTAAATATGGTCTATAGAATTGGATGTTGGTTTGAAGGCAAATGAATACCTTCATTCTATGATTTCTTGGTTAGAAGGCAAATGAAAACCTTCTCACTGATGTTGTTGGTTAGAAGGAAAATGAAAACCTTCTTTCTAGTGTTGTCTGTTAGAAGGCAAATGAAAACCTTCTTGCTGGTTTATGTTGTTCCTTGCTTGTAGTAGCATCCCCATATTTCTGTTCTTCCTTAAAGCTCGATCTCATGAAAATCTTTATCTTCTTTCATTTTTCAAAACTCTCTTACTATTTCTCTCCTTATTGCTCTGGGAAAAATCATTTTTCTATATCTTCTCCAAATCAATTTCTCTCCTTATTGCTCTGGGTTTTAAAATTAAAATCAATTTCTAAATCTTCTCCAATCTCTCTCCTTCTACCTCTGGAAAAATCTTTTTTCTATCTTCTCCAAATCAATTTCTCTCCTTATTGCTCTGGGTATAAAAATCAATTTCTAAAACTTCCAAGCTCTCTTTCCTTATAGCGCTTGAAAAATCATTTTCTATATCTTCTCCAAATCAATTTCTCTCCTTATTGCTCTGGGTATAAAAATCAACTTCAAAATCTTCTCCAAACTCCGATTTTTTTTATTTTTTTTTTTATTTTTTTTTTTTAATTCAAAATCATGTCTCCTTTTCCTCTCTAAAGCTCAGATCTGGGTTTTATTTTGCTTTAAAACTAAAATCTTTTTCTATTTTCTTTTAAGCTCTGTCTCACGAAAATCTTACCTTCTTTCATTTTTCAAAACTCTTTTGCTTTTTCTCTCCTTATTGCTCTGGGTAAAATGCTTCGGATATGGTTAGTTCTTTTAGTCTTTTTAAAAAAAGTTCAACAACTATTTTCTCCTTAAAGCAGCTATGCTATCTGTTCTCTTTGCCTCTTTTTACCTTCTTTTTCCTTGCTTGTTATGATGTTTCTTTGTCTCTCATGTTTACTTCTTGAATGTATGCTCTTTGCTCGTTTTTCGGGTGTTTTTGAAATGGGGTGATAACCATTTTTAGGGCTTTATTCATTTCTCTAGTCTTCCCTTGTCTCTTGTTTGTTCCTGTTATCTTGATGATTGCCTTTTTTCTTGTTGGTCATTATTTTCGTGTTAGTAGTTGCCTTCTTAGCTCGTCGAATAACTGTGTAACAATGAAGAAATACCCACAGATCACAACCCTAGCTCTGATGATCATCCCAATCCCCCAGGTAAGTCCATCCAAACTTTCTGTTATCTTTTAATTCCTTGGTATTGTTTAGTTTCTGTTACATATTTGCTTAATCTAACCCTTTATCTTGTGCAAGTTTTCTCCTGGTTGGTGCTTCTACTTTAGTTGGTTCTTCCTTTTTGATCCTCCTTGTACAGTTGTTTTGTAGACTTTCATTGTGTTTCTCATTAGTTGTTTTATTATTTGGTTAGGCTTTCTTGTTTTTTTATCATGTTTTGGGTCATTCATTCGACTCTAGATAGTATTCGGTTCATTTGTCTATTCTACACTTGTACTTGTATTTCTTTTTTGAACAGGAAAATGACGACTCCTGTGAAACAGCATGATGTTGAAATCAATACTGGCTATGTTATATATTGGGATGGTGATCCCACGGGCAATGCAAGTCATCCCCAACCCTCACTTTGGACTGGTGACCCAAGTAGACGTATTCTCTTGCAGATGAACCTACATACAACACCGAACAAATCCTTGATCGGCGCTATGCACCCTCGTTCGGCGATCAGCTATAGGACCCACCCCTTCCTGATACGCCGTGATACTTCTAATTCTCAGGAGGTGCAACAGAAGAATAGAAGCAGGGCGCAGGAAACAACCATCTTGATAGAATTATCGCAAGCAGTGGTGCTCATTTTCTACAACTTGCTTGTGGATCCAGACATACCGCCAGTATTAGAAGACTTCTCATTGGGTACCGAAGGAGAAATGAATTTTCCTAGTTTGCAAAAGATTTATATCTGTTTAGTTTTCAATTGTAATCCCATTATTAGTTTATTGAGTCGGACATATCGCGTTGTACTCTTTTCCTTAAAGGTTTTAACCAAGGTTTTTAATGAGGCAACATATGCGAGTCCAACATCGTATTCTTTTAGAGATTATGGTGGTTTAGCGAGTCCAACACCGATTTCTTCCACAGATTTCGGTGTTCTAGTTTTTCTTTTTCTTTGGTCTTCTCAAGCAGAGATTACCAAATTTTTGTACCCTTTATTTTGATTAATCTAAGGTTTTCTTATAAAAAAAAAACTGTTATCGACCCAGGCTAATCTATTCGAATGATGAAATACGTGAGTGATGAGTAGATGAATCACGCTGAGGTGCCGACACTTTGTGAAATACATACTACCCCGTCATTTATGGGGCTAACACATGTAGTAGGTTATATTTTCTGTTCAGTTGAAGTAGGACAATGTTTTGGGCACACTGACTTTTTTGTCTTGTCATATGGTTGGCGATACAGGTGTAGACTACCAAATTCATGATGTTCTTCAACAACCTAATTGATTACTCCATTAGGGACTTTCCAGGGACCAGACCAGAGTGGACCTTGCGATGGGTTTTCGTGGTTCAAGAATGAATACTTTTCCCCACACAATTAGGTAATATATCTGAAAAATACAAGTTTCACAGCACCGACATCAGCCTATCCAAAGACTTATCCATCTCTTATAAAGTTGCCTAGAGTCTAGTTTAGAAACCTCCCAGAAGCACCAAAAATATTTAGGCATACTTTTTCATGCTACCAGAGAGCCTGGTCATAGACCAGTGGCCTCTCACTGGCCTCCCTCAGAGGAGGGCTGAGGTCTCAGTAGTGACAAAAAAAAAAAAAAAAAAAAAAATTTTTCTTGCTACCAAATAGTGCAAATATATATTTGGTAGCTTCTATTAAAACTTTCGGTATACCTTAATGACACCAGGTTTAGAAACTTATCTGCATCTTAGCATAAGCTTCTGGGCATTGCATCTTGCATGGAAAGAGCTAGTGACAGAGGATGTAACCACCGATACCTGGGGATATTTTTTCCGCTCAATTAGAGTGGTGTTGATAGTAGCAGTGATGATTATTTAATTTAATACTACCAAATCTGTTGAAACATCAGTCTCCATTGAAGTTTCACAACCAACTTGTCCCTATTGTAACTCTAATAAATTCGTCGTCCTTTTTATCTTTAAAGCCCCCTTCAATTAGTGTTCATATAGTCCATCCATTCATATACTCCACCTGCATTTTCTTGGCCTAAATCAACAAAGTTTGGTCACATATGTCGGATGACGCAACTAAATTTTCAGACATAAATGACTACAAGTTGAGAAATAACCAAATTACAAGTTGAGAAATAACCAAATGAACCTAAATCACAGCCTCAGATGTAGTTGGCAACTCCACCTGAATAAATCGCAGCAACTCATCTCCTTCGTACTCGTGTACGTCGCGTCGGCACCCATATATTTATGTCCGCGGGGTTTGGGATTGTTCTGGTTCAAAAGTTTGTACCCTCTCTCCAGGGAAACTTAATTTGGAACACTTGCTTTAGGCCATGATCCTCAATTCCAAGTTGAAGGATCATAAGAATTAGTCTTTCAATGGCATACTTATGTCAAAAGAGAGAATGGGACTTATTCTCCGCTGACTGCAGAAGCTTGCGAGAATCGAAATTAAATTTGAATAGGAAATGATAATCAAAAGAACCCACCCAGACTAATACAGTCAGATTTCTCGAGGTGATCTAATAGGTTTGTTTTCTTTAATTGCGATGCGAATATTTTGATTGGGACCGAAATTTTAAAATAAATCAGTAGTTATGGAGGGACCGAAATTTTGGCTAATCCAAAACTAATTCAATCCCTCTAGACACATTAGTGGTGGATTAGTTTAGAGTTAATGGTGGATTAGCAGGGGAGTTTAGGGTATGTGACACATTAAGGGTAATTAGTTTTGGTTTAGTTTTTTTCTCGGTCTGTTAGGATTTATTCAAAATCAATACGATGGCGATGCCGCAGTAATTAATAGTATTATCTTATGTAGATTTCTGTTGTAGTAATACATTAACTTGATTAGGTTGATGTTCATCATGTCAATGTGAGGAAAAGAGTTTAACAAAAACTTAACTCCATTTCCTCCCATGAGGTTATCAAAAGTGTACAACCCTCAACGTGTTGTGCCAGTTGATTTGTTGGTGTATTTCACACACGTTACACGGAGAATTCTCGGTGAAATAAGGGAATTTCTTTGCCACTTGCCAAGTGACTTCAGTACAAAGTATTCCAACCTTTATTTTAAAGTCAGGTATTTCTGTAAATAACAATGAACTTTATGGGTATACATTATTCTGTCAAAAAGAAAAAGGACAGTAGAAATCGCCATGTTTGAAACCTCAAACCTCCGCGGGAAGAAGAAGAAAACAACAACAATACATTTCTTTCTTTGTCGTCTCTTCTTTTTCATGTCCCACCAATAAAAATTCTTCTCTCTATAAAAACAACCCACTGAGTCAATTTTTCTACTCTAAAAAAGTTTGCCATTTTTTTAATTGGCTGAAGCTCTGAAAACTGAAGGTTTTACTGGGTTAAACTATGGCATCACCGATGGAAAATGAATCAAAAACAAGGATAACAGCAAGATCATCGTTAATAGATTCAATAAAAGGATGCGGTATACAAGGAGTTACAATTGATAAAGACGAATTAAAACAGAGGATATTAATACCCAAATATCTAAGAGTTGCCATGTGTGAAGCTATTCAATCAAAAAATCCTAATATTGGGGCTCAAAAATATGATCCTGATGATGAGGATGGTGAAAACAACAAGGTTCCTGAAGCTCCTATGGTTGTTTTTGTTAATTCTAAAAGTGGTGGTAGAAAAGGTTCGGCTCTCAAACAAAGACTTCAAGAATTAATCAGTCAGGAACAGGTTAGCCTAATTTTTTTTAATGTTTCAATTTTTTATGCTTGGAATTGTCTTTTGGGCTATTTTTGTCAAGATACATTGAAATCTGTGATTTGGGTTTTGCTTAAGAAGCTTTTTTATTATAGAGAGATCAGATATGGGTTTTGCTTTAAAAATGTGAAATTTGAACTCTAGGTTAAAAATGTGAATTTTTTTTTTTTTGGGAAAGTTAGTTTTTTTTATAGGGTGCACAGTAGAATTACAGTCTTCAATGGTGTATAGAGTCTAATAGTCAGTCTGTAAAGGAAGTAATTTTCAGTTTTCAGATTTGGGTTCTAGAGTCAGCTATTTCCGGAAATATGGTAGAGAGAGAGAAAGGAATATATCTGAATTAGGTGTTAATAATTGAGGAAAGAAGAAAGAAAGTATTCTGGGTTCGTATTCTGTACAGTTAGGAACAAACAATTAGGAATTAGGGATTTTCATAAACAAACAATTAGGAATTAGGGATCGATAATTAGGCTTTAATCCAGATCTTCAATAATATAAAAAAGTCTATTAGTTTATGATTTCTGAAGAGAGACCTTATTTTATGTCCGCAAGAAGAAATGGAATCAGATAACCCTTTTTTTTTTTTTTTCCTTGAATCATCATAAAAACAACTGATTATTCTTTTCTTCTACTAGGAAGAAGAAAAAAACCCATCTATCTGTCTTAAGATTATAAAGTTATTCTTGAAAAAATTATTGGTCGACTGTAAGGAGGCCTCTATAGGATGGTTGAATGCTTTTGTCCGTCCTCTTTTTTGTCACAAGAAATTGAAAACATTTTTTTTAATGATTTTTTCAAGAATAAATTAAATCACGATCAATTTACAAATGAAAATGAAATTGATAACATACCCATTCATTAATGGTACCTATGACACAGTATAATCACACAATCTCAGAGTTTTGAAAACAGACAACGATCAATTAACCAAAAAAAATAAACGATCAATCGACAAAAAAAAAACAGAGCTTTTCTTCAGCTATTCAGGTGAGAAGACGGGATAACGGGTCGGGTGAAAAGTACCTGATCCGCCGTTTCAGCCCATTTACGGGTCTGTATTCCGACTCAGTGAGTCAATTGAATCACCCCCTTTCTCCCATCAATTTTTTCTATCCACAGCAACAGCAAAATCTGAATTTATATTACCAGATTGAATTATCTACTTCTTACACCTAATGTTCAACATGTCGTATGGTTGGCTTGTTGCTGTTGACCCAATTTAGGAACATATGATACTCTCAATTCTCAAACCCAATCCAAAATCTTCATATTGCAAACATGATTCAGTAGATATAGTTGGTTCTTCTCGATCTTTGCCTCCCAATTAATACTTACTAGACTTGTGATTTTGGAGTTTTGTTTGAGAGAGTGAGCTTGAACAAGAACAGAAAAAAAGAAAGGGATTGCGGCTGTGCAAGATTGAGGAGGACTGGAGGAGTAGGAGAACGATATTTTCATTGTCGGATGTAGTTACTATAATACCCTCTTTAATATTCCACCACACCACATGGTTAGAAATTTGGAAACGTTGGGTACATGCATTCGGTGGCTCTTCACGTGGTGCGTGCATGTGGTCCTTTCATTATCATTACTTAAGGCAGATAACTTGTTCAAAATAATTTTGGATGGCATGACGTTCCTCTGTACAAAATATTAGCATTGTCAGGTAATTTCATTTCTTGCACAAGTCCTAATAAAAAAAAAAAAAAAAAGGGAGCTTATGAATCTCAGATATGCAGCAGCATTTAATGGATTTATACTCTCTGGACTAAAGGTCTTCTACTAGATTCTTAACCTCTATGTATCCTTTGGTATTAACTGAACTTCGAAAACATGAGTTCTGCTTTATTTTTTTGCCACTTATTGATCATTGTACTCTGGCTACAAAGATAAGTATTAATATTAATTAAAGCTACTTCTATTTACATATTTATCCGAGTCAAGCACATTCTTAGCATTTGCAAGGTTTACAAAATTTCTATG
>JAJJMA010302256.1:0-11886 GCA_023529015.1 Papaver nudicaule | reverse complement strand
AGTAGTAGAGAAGAAGATGAGGTAGAGAGAGAAAGTAATTGAGACCCCCCCTTCCTTTTAGGGTTATATTGCTTTTTATATGAGACCTACTCGGCAAATTTACTAAACTACCCTTAATAGGAATCCTATGCTAGAATTCTACTATGGTGCTTCCTCTCTTATGCGAGGCTAAATTACAACGGCCTTAGCTTGGCGCCACATAGTGAATGCACTCCAATACTCAACAATTATTTATCTTCTTTCGCCGACAAGCATGGTCGGCGACCTTACTTTCTATTCTTCTAACTTCAGCGGACTAGCCTTCTACTGGATAAGGATTGCTGACGCGGATCCCACTGAGTCAACGAGTCAACTCTGACAACCTGACGGCGCTGATCTTCTCATAAATGCCCAACTACTTCTCAACTTCCTGTCGGTGACGTATCCGTTATCCGATGATTACAGTTCGCCCTTCGATATCCGTTGATGTAGCTTTAGCGGTTCTGTACGCTAATCTCCTCACACCTGATAATTCGCTGTGGTCTTTCGTTGATGATTCTTTACTTCTCAAAGATAGTCTTCTTACGCAGCTTCACCTCTAGGATGCTTTTATTCGTAGAAGGCATTTTCTACACTCACATTTTGCCCCTCTGCATATGGATGGTTCGCAGATTAATCCTTAAGCAAAATCTTCGTAAAGTAAAGTCTGGTTTGGGCGGAATAAACAAGTTAGGTCTTCGAAGTAGCTTGGCTGGATCTATTCTTTAGTCCGGACGTCTTTTTCGGCGAACTGTCTTGAACGACTCTTCAGTCGGCGGCGATGGTTCTGGCATAGATTGGCATGTTGTCTTTAATCGTGTTAGACTGACTCTGAGTTTTGGACTTCGGCGTGCTGGTGTAGGTTTGAGCGGATCTTCTGTCTTTAACGAATGACCATCACTTGTTGAGAAACCCGTTGCGCGAAAATCCTAAGAGCTTCTTCTTCAATAGGCTGACGAGATTTGGCGACCTTTAATGTGAACGAGGTATTGGTTGTCTTTGTAATCTTCAGCGGTATCTGTTGTTGAGTATTCGTTGATGAAGATTGGGAAGTATTCGGCGATCCTTGCTTGAGGGTAAAGGCTTTATCTGCTTCTTCAACTTGAGGAGATATGAAAAAAAGTTTACAGTCCCAGGTTGTGCTACGACGATCTTCTTTATTGTTGTGGATCGTGATCAGAACTGACTATTTGTGAACTTCAGAGCGGTAATTGTATATCGGCGAGCTTTGCAAGTAACTGTTGGTTGAATTTTTTTGTTGCTGAAGAAACTGAGCGGAAGAGTACAACTTGCTTTTTAAATATATACATATATTTGCCCCTACTCTTGCGCGAGGTTCTGAAGCAACGACTCTAGATTCATCAACTTGTGGTTGACATGTCTGTTTTCCTGCTTTTATCGTTATGCCTGCTTTGTATTTGATTTAAAATACTCGTATTCGCCAAGTGATGTCCTGCAAATGAACCATAAAGAAATTAAAAAGAAAGAAATTTTTGTTTTCAACTTTCTTGATATTTTTACTTTGTATTTCATGTACATGGTTGCCCCTTTTTGGTTTGAAAAGTAAGGAATCGAGACTTTTGAAAGCAAAAACAAGTATATGGCTCTGCCCCTATTACTAATGTTATGGATCTTACGAAGTGCTTTGGGAGAGAATAATAACTTGAAATAACTATGATTATTATAGTATGATAATAATATGGGTTAGTGATACTTAGCTTTTTGTTGGTGAACGTCTATTACTTGTTCATTACTGAGTTCGGCGGGTGAAATAAGATCGAGCCGCTGCCCCAGCATATAGTCACTAGTTCTACATCGGCGAAAGTACACAGTGATTAACGAATACTTTGTTGCAAAGTCGGCAAACCTTTTAAATGAAGCTCCATTTGTTACTCAAATTCAAGATTTAACGTACTAAGGCAAATAACAAGGCAAGTTTAAAGGTAAAAGATAATATTGTAGATGCGAATAGTAATGTGAACTTAGTGATCTTGCCCCTGCCATGGTTAGTAACCCATAAGAGAAGTGGAAATGCATTTATAATGACGAATATATCGCAATTGAGCGTATAATGAAATATTTGTAAAGTTTGTGATACTTAGCTTGCTTGTTCGGCGAAAAGTAAATAGTTGGGCGGTTGCCCCTCGGTTAATTTGAAAGTATTTGATGTTACCATATCTATCAATTGATATGCAACTGGACACAATTTAAAATTATTAACTTTCGCCGAAGTTAGTGCGACAATATGCCAATTAATTTAGAGATAAGAAATGAGATGACTTAGCTGATTTGTAGGGGACATCTTAATCCTCTGTAGGTCGGTGACATGTGTACCAAGCTTGAATTCTTTAGCGAACACCGTTGTAATCAGCTCCTTGTCTTCTTAGAAAGCGGTAATATAATATCGTTTTTGAAGTAACTGTAGGTACAATCTATCCAAGCAACTTGAAAGCGAAGTTAGTTTTTTCATTGCGTATGTTAGAAGTCATGGCGGGGTAATGCAAATTCAATAGTGTAGGCGATGTTTTTTGACTCATAATGAAGTTGGAGAGTACTATGCAAATTCAAAGTTATAGTATGCTATGATAGAACTATTGTAAAATTATATTATGCCCCTGGGTGGCTTGCCATGTTATGTAAATGTTGGTGGCGACCTTCGCCGCCATTCATTTGTTTGCTCAAAAATTCGCCAAGGAAACAGACTGACGGCGGAAATGTCGAAGATTTGAAGTCGGCGATAGAAAATTCCAGCGAATTGCTTTAAGGCTTATAAATATTTGGCAATTTTTGCCTTATCGAATGGCTTTTTAGCCTGAGAGTTCGGCGAAAATTCCTTATTTTTGTGCATAACTTAGCCTACCTGGCCCAAATGATTAGCTAATGGTTATCCCCCTGGTCCATATCACAGCCTTCCGTTATACATTATTACTTGTGCCCGTCGGCGATCTATTATAAGTGAGGTGGTTTACCTGATAGGAGTTTTATATTTTTAAGCCATCACTTACAGATCAACAAGTAACACGTAGGGACTTATAGTTCCAATGACCAGATTTACATTACCCATAGCTTTTTATCATCGGAATCCCGGTTAGGCGTGTTATATTTGCTTCTTCAATTTTAGAAGTATATTGAGACCTTTTTGGTTTAAAACTGATAGATCTGAGAGACTTTTGAGTCTATGGCGTTTTGCCTTCACATATGGCGCTTGGCCTTGAATAGTACCTTATCAGGGTTTTTGTATATGGCATTTTGCCTCAATAGATGGTTTTGTAGCCTTGAAGATATTTGTCATTTTTGCCTCAGTAGATGCCTTTGTAGCCTTGAAGATATTTGGCCTTTTTGCCTCAGTAGATGGCTTTGTAGCCTTAAAGATATTTGGCATTTTTGCCTCAGTACATGGCTTTGTAGCCTTGAAGATATTTGGCATTTTTGCCTCAATAAGACCTTTTTGGGTCAGGAGCTATTAACTCATGCATTCGGTGAAGCTCATTGGCTTATTCGTTCGGCGCTTTTTCACTGATTAGCTCATATAGTCGCCGAAGCTCATTGGCTTATTCGTTCGGCGCTTTTTCGTTTACGTGCTTTATCGTGTAAGCGAACTGTTGACTTTCTTATTTGTGTTCAAAGACAAACATATATTGAGAATATAATGGAGTGGCAATTTTGCCCCATGGGTTAGCGATGATCACATAGTATTCAAATAAATTATGAAATTCAAACTTGATTGAAAATCTGCCCCAGCTACACTCTTGGGTTGAGCGAGGTGGATCTCTAAGTATAATCATTGTTACGTTCCACTGCGCGTCACATCCATATGTAATCATTTGATTTCAGCGAGTTTCAAAAAATGTTGCAATCTTAAACTTAGCAGCGGGATGCCATTTTAGAGATGTGAAACTATGCAGTCGCTATGTCATCACATCGCTAATCATTCTTCGCTCAAACTTATTTCTCAGTGAATTTAAGCATATACTACTTGATTACAATGTGACTAGCATAATTCATATTTATATCGCTAGAAAACTTATCAACATTAAGGTACTTGGAAATTGTAGCCAGTGGCTTAAAAGAATCATCTTTCTGATTTTCCGTTATGACAAAGATTATTACACCTTGTTGGGCTTCATTAGTATCTAATAGGTGTTTCTTTTCTTTTTTTAATTGAAGCTTCCCATGGCATTGGCACACTAGGAAGAATTTTATTAAAATCAATAAAAAAAAAAAATGAGGGGGGCTAGGCCTGACCTCAGAAGACAAAGAAAAGAAAAATAAAAGAGCAAAAATAAAAAGAATAAAAGATTACAATCATTTAAATCTGTAAACTGGCAGATTCGACTTGTCTATGCCAAGCTTAATTCTTGTAAAAGTAGGTGGCTGATCCCACCATCTAGATTCTACCGAAGCTCCATGCTTTGCTAATAGGTGTTTCACCAGGCTTAAATCTAGTTGGAACATGATACATCAATTTGCTAGACTAAGGTACTCAGTAATACTTATTATGTGTGAAAGTGAATGCCTTGCTATCATTTGAGGATTGTTTCATACTGCAGTAAATAAAATTTTTAAAGCAAGAAATGCTTAGCTATTTTTGATGGCGAGAGAGCGGTTGTTGTGCTTGTAGACAAAGTTTGGCGGTTGTTGGCACTTTCCTTCGTGTTTCGCCGTACATCTCAACAAGTACCTAGATTTTCAATCAAAAGTCGGAGATGTGGAATACTAAAGAAATGTAGAGTACTGAACGACATGCTAAAGTGCTCTAACTTCTAAACAGCCGGTTATAAATATTGTGCTACTAAGAGTGATAACGTATTGTATTGAAAATGTAAACTTCCAACTTTAGTATGCGAAATTTTCTCATATTGATGTCGCCGATGTTCATGAAATTTTCTTATTTACCATTTCAGCTGCAAGAAAAAAAATGTAGCCTAATGACGTCAAACAGAACTATCAAATGCTTGTGCAAGATTAAATATTCTAGCAAGAAAATTAATAGAAGTTGATTGTATAAGGTTCAAAAGTCTCCCCTCTGTATTGACCATGCTTTATAACCTTTGATACATAGTATTGTTCGTAAGAGAAACTTCCTTTGAATATCTCTTTATGTATTGTTCATGGTTTGCCGAATAGACATGTCTTAGTTTATTTGAGTTCTGGTTCATAGCTTTCTTCCCTTGCCATAGCTGAGTCTGGTATCTCCTTGTTGCTCTATCATGTGCGGAAATCGTAAATGCTTGCACCGTTTGATTTGACCATTACTCTCAGCGATACGAATGTCTCTCAATAAGATGGAGGTATTATCAGATGATTTCGAGCTTCAATCATGCTACACGGATAAATCATAAACATGTGTAATATGAATCATACGAATGACTCTTAACTATAAAGCAAACAACCAGAATTTGAAAAATCTCAAAGAGTCCAGGAGCTTTCCCTTTCATTTATAACTTATATAAATGATGCTGGTGGCATATCCAGACTTTGGGCTGAGTTAGCAAAGTATCGGCGATCTGGGGTTCAGCGACATTCGACATCCCTCATCGTACTTCATTACACGATGTAGCAAGTGCCTTGTGGTGTACTCTCCACAACAGCTATTCCATCGCCGAAATGAAACTCTAATCTCTGACATCAAATTTTATATCGCCGATATGAGTATAAGAGAAATTCCACTTGGATATTGCCGAGAGTAATCAAGAGGAAGCCATCCATGATTGATGTAACGCCGATATGATCAAGAGCGCCTGCGACTTGTGAAAGGAATGAGCGGAACTGGCATAATAGATACGCTTTCCCGCTATAAATACTATGATGACAACAGTATTCATATTACAACTACAGTCTAAAATACTATGATAACAGCAGTATTCATATTACAGCTACAGTCTAAAATATGATAACAGCAGTCTCCCATTTATATCTTAGACGCATTTCATTTAGTTATTTAGGCTTGGAATGATCAATAAAAATGTCCCCTTTTGCTTTATTCTAACCATTTTATTCTATTACACATTCTATCTTTATCAATAATGGTCTTGTTTATCACAGGAAATGGTCTCATAAATAGTTTCTTAATCATCTTGATTCTTAGTCTTGCACCGTAATTATGATGTTCAGGAAAAAGCAATCCAACCGATAGCGGTAAGTAAGTAATATCTACTAACTGAGATAGAGAGCCAGGAAACAAGTGGTGAATTTAATCCTCAAAGCTTACTATTTAACTTAATAATTCATAGCAGTAAAGAGTGGAATTTAGAGTGTAGAAATCTTCCCTTTTGTGTAGTCGCTTCGGCGAAACTCAAATGGTTCGGAGGATCGGCGTGTTGGCTGGATGTGTATAGAACATTGCCAAGATAATTTAGAGCGGAAGTAGACCAGCGACATTTGAGATGATATTTCGACGATATTGAAAAGGCTATGGATCAGCGGCTTGACTTGATCTAGAATTGTGTCTTGTCGAAATAGGTATTTGGCTGTGTGCTTTCTGCAAACGTTAATACAGAATGGGGATGGATCATCACATATCTAGGTGGTCTCCGAGAGCACTTCTGCCTTGTTCATTTTGTCGCTGACGCATGCTAGAAAAACTCCTACACATCATTCATGAAATAAATCGCTTAGCAATTAACTAAGACTACCGAGCCAAGCTATATTATAACAACAAGGTTAAGAACGTCATCAAAACACTCTCTGTTGAGTACAATTTTGAAAATACTGAAAATATCAAAAGTGTACAGTTTAGAAATCCTCCCTTGTGTTGCTTATGTTCCAAAGGTCAGCTACGAGCGATGGACTGGAGTGCAAGTTTGAACTGGCAAGATTGAATTGTCGGCGAGGTGATTGTAACAAGATGGTTCTCCAAAGCATTATCCTCCAAAGTTGTCGTTGTTGGCAAAGTAAACTTCTTAAACATGTGACACAGATCATGCTTTACTGTTGTAATGTTTGAACGACTACGCTCTTGTATTGTGCCACGATCACCGATACGAACACTAAAAGATTTCAGTCAAACGACGCTGCAAATAAAAAACTCTTAGTGAGTGATCAAGAGGAAACATCGGCAAAGTTCAATTCTCATTGTAATATCACAGCTATCCCACAAATCATAAGGAAATGTTGTTATTTAAAACTTTCACAGAGTCCTAAATGCGTTTGTAAAACATGATTCGCTGATTGTAAACTATAAACAAAAGTACTTTGAAGACATAAATTTTTGATGAAAACTTGTGAGTCAGTAACAAATCAGTGACAAGATAGGGTAGAAGAGAGTTGGATTTTTTCCCTTTTCGGCGTTCAAGTAATCAATGAGATGGCTAATTTGGCCTCAGCGACATTGAGTTTGCTGCATCAAATTATCCCGAACTCAGCGGGACAGGTGATTCTGAGCGAGCAGAAATTGAGATGACGACTCGGCGAGCTGAGATTACTGTGCTCTTCAGGTTGGCTGCTCCAAGATTGCCGATGTTGCAATGTTGAAATGCTATTCCTATACGCCTCAAATACTCCCCAATGTTCACACTACAACAGGTTAAAACTTTCAAAAGCTTTCAAACTTATCTCGCTGTTCAAAATTAGGTATATGACTTAAATTTCACTTAAAATTTTCACAAATACTATATAGGCATCAAACATCAAAAAAAAGAAAAGGGGTAAGAGACTTCCCTGCTCTTAAGATGGTCATGACTTATGAGTTTACTATTCCAGGAATGAACCCATGTTGTTTGACGGAAATGGATTGACGAAGCTATGCTGTTGGAGGTGAGCTAGTTGTGTTGGAGATGTTTGTCGCCGAAGTTCTCTACTCTGAAGGGTCTATGATAACCGTCGGCAATGTCGCTCTTTTATTCATCGTTTTCATGGCAAGAACAATCGCCGAGATAACACTTCTGTATTGGTCGTTCCATCGATATGAATACCAAAAGATTTGTGTGGAACGACGCTGCCGAGAACAAACTCTTGTGCCTATCGGCGACATATATCAGCGTATAGATGGGTTTCGATCTTTTCTCATTTGGAGTGGCTTTGGAGTGGTTCAAAACAGCGAAGTGCCTCTGTCATCTTCTTGAGTTGAAGTAAGGTTGTCATCGAATATCGCCAATACACTAATTTACTCTCAGGAAACTGAGTAAACTTCTCAACTTTACACGATTAATGCTGCAAGAGAAGAGACCTTTGGTGATGAATCAAGAGGAAGAACTGAGCCCCTGGTCTGAGCTTTAGATGGTCATTGTTGTCGGAAAGAGATGACTTTTTCTTGCCGAAGCTTTTATGCCCCTGGAGCTACTGTATCGACGAGCAGAGGTTAAATTTTAATCCATTTTTGCTGCAACAACCAAGCAATTGAGTGAATAATTGGGACTTAAAAACAGTTTCTCAACAATTTCACAACAGCACAAGAAAAGCAAAGGAAGAAAAATCCCCTATATTAGGCTAAAATGTTAATACTGAGAAAGAATTTTCGTGAAAACTAAAATGGGTTTGCCAACAAAGATTAGTTGATTGTAAATCTATGATCAGAACTCGTTTTGATTCAAAATATTGCAAGGAAGATCAGATTTTTATAAGCAGTATCTCTGTTACTTTTATGAAATGGTTTTATCAAGTTTTTTGTCATAAACTTTCAGATCTAAACGTGAAGCAACAAAATAAGAGAGATGGGAGAAAGATTTATCATGGTTTTTGGTGATGATTTTCTTGATTCCATTTTCGCAAGAGATTTTGCAAATCTGAAAATGCTCTCTTGTCGTATCTGAACTCCAGGGACTTTTGCCGTCTACGCTCCTCAAAATTGCTTCAGATCTACCCAAGTTCTTCTGATTTGTCACTGAGATGAAAAAGAAAGTTATATCTTCCTCTTAGTGCAGAAATCTTCAAATCCTTTTTATTAATCTCCATTTCCAACACAACCAACAGTGTTTATGTATGAAAATTGAGTTTTGTGACCAAAATACCAATGATACTACTGAACCCACTGGATCTCGTCGGATTTGGTGCCAAGATTGTTGATTTCTTCATTTTTGAGCTTCTAGGACATGATTCAACCTTATCTAGCGCCAAAATGTAATTGTGTAAAATACATACACAATCACATCCATTGATTTCTCCATCTACAATCTAGTTTTACGCATACACAAACCAATCTAAAAGATAAGAGACAATGAAGGAATTCTTATTGATAGATTAAGAATTATTACAAGGATTTCCATGGGAACTAGATGTGTTCTTCATGTTCTTGAGTAAAAGGGAGTAGTAGAGAAGAAGATGAGGTAGAGAGAGAAAGTAATTGAGACCCCCCCTTCCATTTAGGGTTACATTGCTTTTTATATGAGACCTACTCGGCGAATTTACTAAACTACACTTAATGGGAATCATATGCTAGAATTCTACTATGGTGCTTCCTCTCCTATGCGAGGCTAAATTACAACGGCCTTAGCTTGGCGCCACATAGTGAATGCACTCCAATACTCAACAATTATTTATCCTCTTTCGCCGACAAGCATGGTCGGCGACCTTACTTTCTATACTTCTAACTTCAGCGGACTAGCCTTCTACTGGATAAGGATTGCTGACGCGGATCCCACTGAGTCAACGAGTCAACTCTGACAACCTGACGGCTCTGATCTTTTCATAAATGCCCAACTACTTCTCAGCTTCATGTCGGTGACGTATCCTTTATCCGCTGATCACAGTTCGCCTTTCGATACCCGCTGATGTAGCTTCAGCGGTTATGTACGCTAATCTCCTCACACCTGATAATTCGCTGTGGTCTTCCGTTGATGATTCTGTACTTCTCAAAGATAGTCTTCTTACGCAGCTTCACCTCTAGGATCCTTTTATTCGTAGAAGGCATTTTCTACACTCACAGTAGCATAGCTCATTACACAAGTCAATTTCTGGTATTTTTTTTCTAAGCATGTGTATCGTCTGAGTACAGATGCATTTTAGCATCTGTATACTGTAGCAGCTCATTACACAAGTCAAAACACATGGGTAGTTAATGATTACACAAGAAGTATGCTTTGTGTAGCAACAAATTACAAGAGTTAAAGCAAGTACGCAATTTATAAAGCATTTTAAGGATGTGTATTAGTTGTAATAAATAAACGAAGTACCAGACATTCATAGAATAAAAACCCAGACCACAATGAAAATAAATTCAGAGCAATTTCAATCCAATTTTTGCATTCCAGGTCACATTATCTTAAAAATACATAAAATTTACATTCTTCAGGCACTTAAAAGTTCGTTTACATAGAAATCAGCATCATAATATCCACTGTCAACCCATACTCCACTATTTTGTGTCGTTCTTCGACGATCCCACTCAGATTCGCTGCTTCCCGTCTAAACCAGTTAGGAAATTCTTTGGTGTATCTTCTGCAGTGAGAGAAATTATGTGTAAGCAAGAATCTGAACAAACCTATGTTTGTAAACATATTGAAGCATAAACAAATTTGATTTGAGCTCTTTTGTAGCTTTCAATCGGCACTAACAAACATCTATTAGCTTTCTATTGACACTAACAAACCTACAAGTGCATTATACCCATGTGTACCTTCTGATTACACAAGTATTATAAGCATGTGTAGCAGCTGACTACACAAGCAATATGCATAAAAGGCTCAAAGGTAGGCTAGCAGAAAGGGGTAAAGAATGAAGTTAAGCTGCTGCTATAACAAGGATGTCAAAACCTTTACAATTTGTCTTAGACATCTTTAAAACCTAGCAATATAGGATACAAACAATGCGTCACTTTATAAACTTAAATGTGGGTACAATCTCCAAACGGTGAGAAACCAAGCAGCTAACAAAATCAACTCGTACCTATAGTCGCCCTCATTGCATATGTCTATAGATTGTGTACCTAGAAATTACACATGTCAATAGAACCATTTTAACGTCATGAAATGTCACACGAATTCAAGGCCATAGAACTGTATATGGAGCTTGTGTACTTAGTAACTACACATGTCTACAGCTTGTGTACTGAATAACTACACCTCTATATCTTGTGTATCTAACAACTACACATGTCTGTAACAACTATCCTGCAATTCTTATGTAACTTGTGGACCGAATTTCCAAGTCTTTCTCAATGTATATAAGATGTTTAAGCAAAAAGAACAACAATAACTACATGAACAAAAAAAAAACACTGATTATAGTCAACCTACTAACTAAATTAGTACATGAATTGAGTTTAGTTTAGTGTATAATAACTAAGTTAAGAACGAATTTCAAATCTATGTAGGCTAATTACTAAATACATTAAAGAGATTAGAGATACAAATCTAAGATATTGAACAAAATCAAACCAAAACTGAATAAAATTGAGATAAAAAGAAGTAATAGAAACATACCAGGAGCAATCTCCATGAGTGATCGTCTTAGAAGAGAAGAAAAATCCCAAAACAACATCTCAAACAACCAACACATATTGATCGTCGATAAGTGGTCACATCTCTTCTTCTAATGAATGTTAGATCTCAATTGATAGCCTGTTAGTTTTTACAAAGTAATAAAAATCAATCGATTAGGTTTTTGAGAGTTATTTAGATTACTTTTTTCAATTTCTTTAGGTATTATCGATCAATTTCATATCTCAATTCTTCGAATTTTTCTCTCGATTTTGGGGTTTTAGATCGGGTTTTTGTCTCTCGTTTTTTTCTCTCAATTTTCTCTCTCCAGAAACTGATCGGGTATGAAAGAAGGTGGAAGAAAGTAGGATTAGGTTGATATACTAAAGGGTAATATAGTCACTCCAAAACTAATTTTAATTTCGGGCCTCATCATAAACTTCTTTAAATTAGGGGTCTAGTGTTATGGGTGACCCATGGGTCGGGCTTTAGAATAATTTTCCCTAAATAAAAT
>JAJJMA010302253.1:18592-32972 GCA_023529015.1 Papaver nudicaule | reverse complement strand
TTACATGTCCAAAGAAAATAAATGAAAAACAGATGAAAAAAGCTTTGTGATTGAATGCGAAATGGGTCAACCAGATTACATGTCCATTAGCTAGGTAGCATTTTCAACCTCACGAGGATTAGACTTCACATATCGATGGTTGAAAGTGCATGTGCATGTCTACCTTATCATGAAAACTATAATCCATTGCAGTATTCCTTTGAGACGCACATGTTGTAGATGATGTTGACAAAGCTGATTCTATCGAAGCATAATCTATTGACCGAAACACACACTTGTTGCTATCGAGGTAGAAAGTTTTAAGCATGCACGAGCTTATGGTTACGGAATCCATGATCAAGGTGAGTCGTTATGAAGTTTTGGCTACAAAGTAGTGAACACCAGACCTTGCATACGCACCTACAATCTAAGATGGAATCCACCACTAGTAAGTTGAGAAAAATTTCTACCTGAATCTGCTTCCGGACGGCTTGCCAACATCACTTAAACCGGAAGTTCAGCCGTCGACTCGAATTCCTTATAAACACCAGAAGCACCCAGACCCTTCTCATGACACTCTACATGGTTAGCTCATGAAGGTATACAATTCATTTGTACAGGAGGAGAGTTTATATAGTTAGGTGAAACTAAACTCTCTACATGGTTTTTCTTTATTTGTGCCTGAAGTAAAGCACAAACAAAATCCTACTGAAAGTATAATTCCTCTTCCCTAATGCTAAGGTAGTTATTTTCTTCCATGGTTTTTCTTTATTTGTGCCTGGCTCAGAGTAATAATCTAGTCGGGCACATATACCAGGTGTTGTTAGATGAGCCAGATTCATTAGATTTTGTCGAACCAGCAAAAAACATATATGTTTATGTTGAACGAGTGCTCTAGATTACAATGTTACCTTACAATTTACAACTCTCTCTACCTTTCAAAAGGGAAAGTGATGAGATACTTCTGTAACTACATAGAACATAGGGGATAGTTCTTTAACTTAGAAGTAGACCAAAGATGACAGAAAAGTTTTGCTTACACCAGTATAGGGAATGGCATCTGATAAAAAAAAAAGCCATAGGGATAGCCAAATGTTCTTCTTTTCTCACTTTAAGCAACAATGGAGAACACAGTGACATGGTCTATTGAATCAAATTGCATGACCTCTTGCTATAATCTAAGAAAACACAGCTGCCCCGTCGGTACAACAAACATTTGAAAAACATCTTTTCTTTCTCTGCATCATCATCAACTTAAATCATGTTTGTGAAACTAAGCTCGATTCCATATTTTCAATACCCGACCGAGTCAGGTGAAATTAAGCTCTCTACATAATTCAGCGGTATGCTATAATCGACACCCTGGATTTCTAAGGCTCTTAAGCTATCATTCTCGGGGTCATATAAAACTTTTTTTCTTCCATTATCGAGTAGCAGCTCACCGTTTGTAAAACAAAATAGCAGTGTAAAGTTATAGAAATATATGTTTGTGGTACTAAAACTGAACCGAATTGTCCAAGATTCTCTCACTCCGTATTCTTGCATCAATCATACATCCATGCGATAAGCATTCTTCTGATAAATACCTAATGAAAGGCAGTCTTCCAAAACCCCAACAAAATAGTGACTGTAGCTGTTGGTTATTTGTACTTCTTTTGGGAATAAGAGATCCACAAATCTCTCACTTCTGACATCGAAAGAGACTATAGTTAAAGAGAGAAAATGAGATTTAATCTTGCACTCTTGTGGAGCTATTTCATTACGTATATATATGATTTCCCTTGATAGGGTTACAGAGATACAATTGAGTTTTTACATTTAATAGTATAATAAAATATGCGACAATTAAGCCAATGACTAAGGCATGGCAGTGACTGAATCCTGGCAGCTGTATCATTCAAGGATCAGCTACAATTACGCCATTGACATAGGCTTGGCAGCTGTATCCTTAACAGCATCTGATCCATATCCTTAACATTCCGCCTCAAGTTGAACATGAGTTGCGAATGTTCAACTTGTCTCGTAAATAAGAGAATCTGGGAGCACACAACCCTTTCGTAAAGATGTCTGCTAGCATGTCTTTCGTAGAGATGAACTGCATGTTGAGTTGTTTGTTTGCCACTCTCTCTCGGACGAAGTGGTAGTCGATTTCGATGTGTTTTGTTCGTGCATGAAAGACAGGGTTGACTGTAAGATATGTAGCTCCCAAATTGTCACACCATAGCGATGGTGGTGAGACAGTGATACCCAATTCCTTAAGCAAAGACTGAAGCCAAATTAACTCTGAAGTGGCAATTGCAATGCCACGATATTCCGCCTCTGTGCTAGACTTAGATACAGTTCTTTGCTTCCTTGCACTCCACGAGACAAGATTGCCACCAAAGTAGATGCAATATCCACTCGTCGATCTTCTATCATCAAGACTCCCTGCCCAATCTGAATCAGAGTATGCGTGAAGAGACATATCTGGTGAACTGTTGATTGTCAATCCATAGTGTACTGTATGCTTCAGATAACGCAAAATTCTTTTTACAAGCTCCCAATGTTCCTCATACGGTTCATGCATATATTGGCAAACTTTGTTGACTGCAACTGCTATATCAGGCCGTGTTAAATGCAGATATTGAAGTGCACCTACAACACTTCTATAGAGAGTAGGATCATCAAATTTTCTGGTTCCAACCCTTTGTATCTTTACATTGGCTGCAAGAGGAGTACACACCGGCTTAGCTCCATCCATATTGGTCCTTTTCAGCAAATCAGTGATATATTTACTTTGACTCAGGATTAATGAGCTTTCTTTCCTGATAACTGAAATACCCAAGAAATAGTGAAGATCACCAACATCTCGTACTGCAAAGGCCGAGCTCAAATCACTGATGAGTTGAGTAATTAGAGTTGAATTTGAGCCAGTAATGATGATGTCATCGACGTACACAAGAACATATGTAACTCCTTCCTTTGACTGTCGCACAAAGAGAGAGCTATCTGCAATAGAGCCTGTAAAACCCAAATCAAGCAAATGTGAGCTGAGTTTGGCATACCATGTACGTGGAGCTTGTTTTAAGCCGTAGATAGACTTTTGAAGCTTGCAGACGTGTGTTGGATTGTTTTCATCTACATAACCTGTCGGCTGTTTCATATAGACTTCTTCTTCTAAAACACCATGAAGAAATGCGTTCTGGACATCCAGCTGCTTCATGCTCCAATTATTAGATGTGGCAATCGATAGTACCAACCTGATAGTGCTAGGTTTTACCACTGGAGAGAATGTTTCTCCGTAATCATCACCTTCACGTTGATTAAAGCCCTTAGCCACCAAACGAGCTTTCCTTCGATCCATTTTGCCATCTGAGGTTTGTTTAACTCTGTAAACCCATTTACATCCAATTACATTCATCCCTTCCACATAAGGAACCAAAACCCAAGTTCCATTACGCATGTGTGCATTGATTTCTGCATCCATTGGAGGCCTCCACTTGGGATCTCTAGACGCTTCAGTAAAATTAGCTGGTTCAGCAAACTCATCAGATACCAATGGATGTTTGGTTGCCATCAAGTTCATCTTCTTCACTGGTTTACGTATACCATCCTTAGCACGTGTTGTCATGGAGTGTTGTGGTGCTGCAACTGTTTCTTGTGGTGTAGGTGGGTTAACAGTAGTGTTTGCATCACCAGTTGTTGCTGCTGTATCTGTAGTAGATACATCATTTGGATGTATATTACTAATAGAGGGTGAAGCTGATTCTGTGACGGCTGTTGACATTGAATTTTCAGCTGCAACCTCAGTGGTCTGAACTTGTAAATTTTCTTGCTGCACAATAGTTAACTGAGGTCTAGAAAAAACAGATGAGGATAGAGGTTTAGTGGAGATGGACGGTTGAGTAAGGCTTTGGGAGTTTACCTGTTGCTTGGCATCGAATGGGAAGCTTGATTCTACAAACCTGACGTGCCGAGAGATATATATTCTATTGGTAGGTTGGTGAAAACACAAGTAACCTTTGTGTGCAGTACTGTATCCTATAAATGCACAAGGTAATGATCTTGGCTCAAGCTTGTTAGGTGCATATGGACGAAGACATGGATAGCACAAACATCCAAATACTTTGAGGAAGCTATAATCAGGTGTTTTATGGAACAGTAATTCCAATGGAGTTTTATTTTCAGATTGAGAAGCTGGAAGTCTGTTGATCAGATAGCATGCTGTTTGAAATGCATAAGACCAGTAGGATTTAGGCATGGAAGCTTGAAATAAAAGAGACAAACCAGACTCTGTGATGTGCCTAATTCGTCTTTCTGCTAAACCATTTTGAGCTGAGGTATGAGGACACGAAAACCTATGAATTACACCTGACTCATTTAGGAAGGCAGTGAATTTCTGATATTCACCACCATTATCTGACTGAAAAACTTTGATTTTTGTATCAGTTTGATTTTCTACCATCTTTTTGAACTGAGTGAAGACATGAAAAGCATCTGATTTACGTGCAAGTGGGTATATCCAAGTATAGTGCGAGAAGACATCAAGAAACAGAATGTAATAACGAAATCCATTTGTTGATAAAACTGGTGAAACCCAAAGATCAGAAACAATCAAGCTTAACGGCTTGTCAATAACAGTTGCACTAAGAGAAAAGGGGAGTTTCTTGCTCTTGCTTAGATGACAAGAGTGACAGAACTCAAAATGCTTATTCAAAACTGGAAGGGAATTACTATGAATAACTTTGTGAACGGTCTTTAGCATAGGATGACCAAGACGCTGATGCCACAATGGAAGTGATGCAGACACAAATGCAGATGGTTTTGGTAGATTTATCTCTCGGACTCCATCAAGTTTGTAGAGCCCATTGCTAATCCTGCCGCGCAACAGTGGTGCTTTCGTGTGGATATCCTTCACAACAAAGAAATCACTGTGAAACTCAAAGAATACATTGTTATCTTTGCAAAATTTTCTAACTGATAACAGATTAACTTTTATCTCAGGGACATGGTATATGTTGGTAAGCTGAAAGGAACGGTTATTGTGGTTAAAAGTTGCATTACCAACACTTTTAATTTTCAGAGTATTACCATTGCCGACTTGGACCTGCTCAGTGCCTGCATATTCATGCTGAATCTGGAGATTGTTCAGATTTGCAGTCAGATGATGAGTAGCACCAGTATCTGTGACCCATTGATCACCACTTCCTTCTCCTGGGAAAGCAATATAAGCAGCTGGTTGTCTAGGCTTTCTTGGCACAAAATTCTTCTTGAACCTGAACCAACAGTGAAGTGCATCATGGTTCATGCGAGTGCAGATCTGACATGGACCTTCTCCTTGATCAGTTTGTTGAACTGGTGCTTGATTGTTGTTCTGCCTTTGTTGTTGTGGCTGCCTGTTATTTTGCTGGTTCATGTTCCTTCTCTGATCTGGTCTTTGAAAAGGCCTAGAGGAAGAACTCATAGCCACATTAGCTAATGGCTGTTGAACAAGTGCAAGTTGTTGTCCTAGCCTCATGTCATAATTCAGGAGATGTGCAAAGAATGTGTCCATGTCCATGGTTTCAATTGTGCTTAGAGATGTCACAATTGCATCATAACCATGATCAAGTCCATTCAGGATGGACTGCTGCATGTCTTCTTCACTTAGAGGATTACCAGAGGCTGCAAGAGCATCAAAAATCTTTTTAGCTGCTGAAAAATAGTCATGCATAGAGCTGTTACATTTCTTGTGATTGTGTAACTGTCTCTTCAAATGCAGCTTATGCGCTTTGGTGTTTGGTGCATATCTTTTCTCCAAAGCTTGCCATACTTCTCTTGATGTATTTAGGCCTGTAACTCGGCCTAGAACTGCTTCAGTTAAGGATGAATTAAGCCATCCTAACAAGATCTGGTCTTGTTTTTCCCACTTTGCATAGTCTGGATTAGGAACATTTGGTTGTCCCTCTGTGGTACTTGGAATTGTTGGTGGAGGTTTATTGGTTCCATCCACATAAGATTGTAGCTCATATCCTTTGAGCAATGGCTGGAATTGAGTCTTCCAGAGTAGGTAATTAGAATCGTTTAACTTGACAGTGATCAAGTGATTGAGGCTGATGGAGTGAAGTTGTGAGTTTTCTGCCATTGATATGGTGGGAAGAGTTTATTTGCGTGGTTGTGGATCGGCTGGCGTGATACCAAGTTAAAGAGAGAAAATGAGATTTAATCTTGCACTCTTGTGGAGCTATTTCATTACGTATATATATGATTTCCCTTGCTAGGGTTACAGAGATACAATTGAGTTTTTACATTTAAGAGTATAACAAAATATGCGACAATTAAGCCAATGACTAAGGCATGGCAGTGACTGAATCCTGGCAGCTGTATCATTCAAGGATCAGCTACAATTACGCCATTGACATAGGCTTGGCAGCTGTATCCTTAACAACTATAACTATGGAATTAACTCCCATGATATTGGTACAACCGTTCCAATGACTACAACCCATCCAATGAAGAGCCTCATTCAAGAAAGACGCAGAAATTAATTTTCGATAGCAAGGAAACATGTATTGGTTTTTGCTTTCCCTTGTTCTCCTTGACTTAGAGCCTAGTGTATGCACATCAACTAGATATTTAAGGTTGTTCTCAGCGATCCTTACCAACTTGTAATTATCGGCACTACAATCATAATAAAACACATGCCCAGCACTACAGGCAGAGCTAGCTGGTGTTCCCACGAAATCACGGGACGGAAGCGGCGTGTTTCTTTATTCATATTCACCAATTGACGGGTTCCAAATACATATATGCATATCCTTGGACAATTCTAGAGCCATGCATATCAACCCTCTACAAGAACCCAATACTGTGATAGAGCTGCGACACGCATCTTCGAAAGCATAACCCCTTGGAATGTCCCCGTCACATGTATATACTGTTTTCGTCGACAAAGATGACGATATTGCAGCATAATCTATTGAACGAAACAGACACTTTTTTTTTTTGTTGGATTTAAGCATGATCAAGTTGACTCTTAATGAAATCTTGGCTACAAAGTAATGAACGCCAAACCTTACATACACGCCTACATCTTAAGATGGCATCCACTGGTAACTTGAGAAAGATATCTACCTGAATCTCTACCGGAAGGCTTGGCAACATCTCTTTCTTCAGCCTCTGCTGCTTTTCCCTCCTCTGAAACATGAGTTTAATTATTTTTATAGTAGTTGTTTGGGCCTGGGTTAGGGTATCAATCTATCCGGGTAATATGTACCGCAGTACCGGACAAGCGGTGGTCTGAATCTTCGACTCTTATGAGTTGAGTCAACATAAAACAATAGATCAATCCTCCATAAACCATCTCTTTCTACACTGTAAGGTGGCTTACAAGGTTTGGTGTATGCTCATTCCCACAAATCGGGCATGGTCTTTTCCAAATTCAATCTATGATCTAGCCCATTGTTGGATTTCTGACAATCTTCTGAGTCAGGGAGGATTATTTGGCCTTTATTACCGGCAGCTGCGCTATGGGTTCTGTGGTGTGAAAGAAATGCTAGAATATTTGAAAAAAGGCACAACTATAAGACAGATTCGAAACTAGGAACAGCTGCACGAGTACTCGTGCTAACTTGGGCAAATGCAGCTGGGAGAAGAGTGCACATCAATTTCAGTGACTCAGTTCAAAATGGGACACTTTGTTCATGTAATAGTTTTTTCATCTGTTTCTCTAATGCTACCTCTGGTGGCTTTGTATATTCTTTCATTCTAATAAATTTCTCTTCCAATCAAAAAAAAAAAAAAAAAATCAATCCTCTACGGCTCAGTGATCTTTTTGACATGTCCGAATTTAAATGGAGTTGTTAATCAAAGCTCTAAGAGAGTTTCTGTATTTGAGTATTTAGGTCTTATAAAGTCTGTTATTTTTTTATCCATTAATATATGAATGTAATAAAATTTATGTTTTTATACATGTAGCTAGAATGCCATTAAAATGTAAGACATTTGTAGATATCCAGAATATTCTTATACATGTTGATGTATGACCTGTCGATTTACTGAAAATGGGTTACAGTAAGTTATTCCTTCGGGTTCTTGTTTTACTAATCAGTTTATTGTTCTTAATGTTTCAGGGCAACAAATTCTAACCCTTTTAAGGATACTGGACATTTCAATTTTCTCCAACATTTCAACTTTACTTCGTGATAGTGACATCAATTAGTTTAGCTAGTTTTAGGAAAAAATATTTTTTTTATGTTATCTTCTGCTTTCCCTTAAATAGCAATTTAATTTAAACAAACAAAAATTACATTTCCAAAGAAAATAAATGACAATTAAATGAGATAATATTGAAAAATCACACTTATGGATGGTTGAAAGTGCAATCCAGTGTGTATGTCTACTTTATGATCATCTCTAAGATGGGTGACCAGAAACGGAATATCACCAACAATAGCACACTCTAATCCAGCGTAGGGGCAGTTTTATGGCCTGAAGTTACAGAGAGCCTCATGCTTGAGCTTACTGTAGTACGAAAATATCTCTGGGCATCCCAGGAAGCCATACTTGCAGGAAAGCTCAAGGGATTCAGTTACCTTCTCCAACGCTAAACACCTGATATCCCCAAACTCCTATCTACAGGTGGGATACCAGTTGTTTACCCTTGTTTTAAAAGTCGAACACAGTGTGTGCCCCATTGTGGCAAATTTGGATCACAAAACAAATTTGGTTTATTAAGCAACCTGAATTAATCTGGCCCCATTTTGGAGTATTTGGCCCCATAGAAATTTAAACCCATCTAGGGTGAGTTGTTATGGGATGTCTTCACAGGGGTGGAATATACTAAATTACCCTTCACTACTAATTAATCATACTAACTAATCCCACCCCAAATAGTAAACTTAACCTTAATCCAAAAACCCTAAAATATTTAAACCCAAAAACTTTCCAAAACCAAAATCATTTCACTCTCAAACAAAAACAAAAACAAAAACAAAAATTTCGAATCCGCCCACTCGAGAATCAAGCCGGAAACTTCGCTAAAGGTGTGTAATCTTATCTCAATCGTTTTTAGTATGTTAGTTGCTTATTATACGTGATTTGGTTGCATGAAACTCTGATTTTTCGGCAATTTTTTCGGCTGATAATACCAGAATCGTTGGATCCAAAACAACATATCCAACGATTGTTCATCTTCACTAGCAACAATCGTTTTCTGTTTTATCACATATATACCGATTATGTTTTTAAGATGAACAAACGTTAGATGTAGTGATATATATGAACCGATTATTGATCATCAGCACTTCATGTAAAATTCCATGCAAGTTACGTAGTTTTGTAATCGGTGGATAACTGCCTATAGATTGAACGATTATGTTTTTAAGAACAACAAACGTTAGATGCAGTGATATATATGAACCGATTATTGATCATCAGCACTTCATGTAAAATTCCATGCAAGTTACGTAGTTTTGTAATCGGTGGATGAATGCCTATATATTGAACGATTATGTTTTTTAAGAAGAATAAACGTTAGATGTAGTGATATATATGAACCGATTATTGATGACCTCATCAACTCTGTTACGTGGCTAAATACGTAGTGTAATCGGTTTATTGTATATGATATTTCCACCGATTGTTTGATTATCGGTGTAGGTTGTTTACTATATGTACCGACTGTTTTGATGGGTTTAATCGGTTTATGAAAAACACTATGTCCACCGATTCTGTAGTCATACACAGTTTGTCGTTTTATATTATATATGTTATTCAACGATTGTGCATGTTGCTTTTGATAATCGGTTTACAATGTTTAAAATATATGCCGATTTGGTGCTACAGAAATGGACGAAGAGAGGATCAAACCCCGAGATCTGGAAAGAGTGCGACAAGTCAAACGTACTCCATGTCATGAGACGTTTCTCGAAGAGTGTATTCGTCTCGTCAAGCATTTGGCTGTGGTGGAAATTCACGAGTTGATTGACTATTGTACTGATAGGCTTGAGAAGATCGAGGAGTTCAGCAGAGAGGAGGCTGACTGGAAGGAAATGGAGAAGGCTGCGAAGCTGCGTGAAGAACAGGATGCTGCAGATGAAGCTCGTAAGGCCGCTGCTGCTGCTGCTGCTGCCAGGTTTGCTGCCGCCTTTGCTGCTGCTGAAGATGATCTCGACCATCCTCCTGGTTTCCCAGCAAAGCGCCGTCGTTAGATACTTGTGGTGATGATCATGAAATGTCTAAGTAGTTAGAACTTTAGGTGGTTTAAAGACTTGTTGTTGTTCTTGTTTTAAGACTTTTTGTTGTTCTTGTTCTTGTTTTAAGACATGTTGTTTGGATTACGTGTTTCAGTTTAAGACTTGATCTATGGATGAATGTTATGTTCTACTATTTACATCTTCTGTCTGCGTAAATCGGCGTATATATATAAATTGGGTGACCGATTAAGTTTACTTCAAATTGGTTTTTTCCTGTAACTTCACAATCGGCGTATAATCATTAATTTTGTGACCGATTAAGTTTACTTCAAATTGGTTTTCTCCTGTAACTTCACAATCGGCGTATAATCATTAATTTTGTGAACGATTAAGTTTACTTCAAATTGGTTTTTTCCTGTAACTTCGCAATCGGCGTATAAATATGTATACATTCACCGATTTTGTACATTTGAATTTTCCTTTTTTATGTTTGTGTAAAATCGGCAGATGATTCTATTTGGAAAAACCGATTAAGGCCGATTATCAGGATCACTACTGATAATCGGCCTTGTATAAGTAAAATATACGCCGAATGTATAGCACAGAACTTTCAAACATGCTAATGTTAAACCGAAACACTTTCATACATACATTAATCATTGTTCAAAATGCAAAATACAACATATGAAAGCTCCAAAATAAGACAATCCCTTCACAAAACCAAACTTAATACTAGGCCAGGTCTACCACATATGGATCCAAGTCAACCATTACACGCTCCTTTGGGTCAATCCCGGATAATTCATTCCATCGTTTCATGTTAGGCTCGTATTTCTCCAACCATTTTGCAGAATCATTGTTGGTGAACCCCGGCCAATAAGAAAACCTACAAAGCGGAGGTAATGGACAATCTTCTTTTAACCTTAGACCGATAAAATGGATCTTGTTGATGTTGACTATAACAATTCTTCTATCCCTTAGTGCTCCACCGCACCTTGCTTCCTTTGGTGTGAATGTCATATTTGTGCCCTCACCAAAGTAATGAACAACGCAAATAAGAGCATCCGCCAAAAGATGCCCACATTGGGGCATCAACATCCAATGCCTACGCAAAGTTGGTGCTCCCCTCTCCGGGCCTTGTACGCAAGTAACCAAGTTCCTAAAACGTTCTTCTTTTTCTTCCTTGTTTCCTTCCAACATCATCGAAATATAGAACTCCTTGTGTTGCACTAGTTTCACCGCCATCTTCTGCCTTAAATATTGGCATTGAGTTAGCTCAACCGCCAATCCCATATGCCCTATTTGCTCCGAAGCAACATGGAAACCACAATCTCCATCATCATCGACGTCGTCGGTGGATAATACGAAAGGACGGATGATTTGTGGTAGATGGTCAAAGTACTCCGTGAATATTGTGTAAAAAGTTCTATGAGGCCTACCAAGTGCATCCCTTGGAGTCTTTCGATCGCCAAGTGCGGATCTTAGAGTAACCACTTCACAATCTCCCCTTTCTTGATACATGGAACCCATTTGCCTTGCTTGTTGCTTGAGTCTCTGTCTTGTGCTTGTGCTAGCTACACTCCCTTGCGAAAAAAACTTTGGACCATTTGAACGTACATCTTCCCCACTTGGTTTAGTCCCTTGCGAAAGAAATTTAGGAGGCTTTGCCTTCACATTTTGCCGCCTCGCACGTCTCTTTTTCATTGACTCCCTAGGCTCGTCTTCTTTGTACCTTGCCTCCGCATATACATGTTGTGAAGGGTCACACCTTGTGGAGTCATCCTCTCTTTGGCCTCTAAGGTAATCATTCAATTCTTGCCTCTCCTTGCTTCTATCCATGTTGGTAGGAGGCCTCCCTACGGACTTTTGTACCATTGGCTCCTCGACGGCAGGTTTCTTGTGGGGGTGGTGTACGAGTTCCAAATCGTGTATCAAACATTGTTGTTGCACCTTGTTCTTGTTGGGGTAGCTTTCGATCATGGCTTTCACAATTTCCAAATCTAGAAAAGAGTGATTCTCGGGAGCCGCAATTGGATTAGGTGTGAAAGAGAGTTTCCTCCAAAACGGATCAATGGCCTCAAGTGGTATTGCCCCCGGGTAATCCGCAATCATGTGGCGACAAGGGAGCCCAAGGGACGTCATTGTCAAACATGAACATTTACCCCTACATCTTTTACGCCCTCTTGCCTCGTACTTCCTGTAGTATGCCAAATCTGTCATCATATAGGTTATCGCCCAATGCGACACCCTATAGAGAATACCCATAAGCTTGTACCAGTCTTCACATTTCTCTTTGGAGTAAATCTTCATGCCGTTGCACCTGCTGTATTCCATTTGGCACTTGATCTTAGTGATATCATCATTTGTGTAGACATGGATAGCTTCTTGAACCGTAACCACATTGTTAACACACCCATGAAGTAGCTTTTTAAAACGGCCATGACATCCCTCCGCTATACTTGTTGCCTCATTCTTGTAATGCCTATACTGGTAGGTATACGCATACACAAATTTTTGTTTGTAAGGCCCCAACAATTGTTCCGTACAATAATCCACCGCCTTTTTGGCAACCTCACTCCAAGTAGCTATGAAGAGCGCCAACATGCATTCATACTGTGCAATAGTCATCGAATGTACCACGTTATCCCAATCACGTAGAAACTCCAACCATCTAATTCCAGCCTTAATATATTCGGCATCGGCTATCTTCTTCTCTTCCGCTTTTTGTTCCTCCGTTAGTTTGCTAACACGCTCTTCTTCTAATATGTCACGCTGAATGCCTCTAGGTTTCTTAGGCTTTTGAATATGATGCCTACAATTCGTCTTGATATTGGCTTGTATGTGCCATGTACAAAGAAAATGTTGAGCTTCCGGGAAAACAACCTCTATGGCGTTCATTAGTGCTTTATCCTTATCCGTTATTATAATCTTTGGAGCTTGACCGGGTAAGTAAAGATCCTTCAAAGTTTCTAAAAACCATTCATAACTCACTTCGTTCTCCTTATCCATAAAACCCCAACCTATCGTGAAAGTTTGTTTATCCGATGTGTGGCAAGTAATGTTCATCAATGGCATATTGTACTTATTCGTCTTATAAGTACAGTCAATGAACAAAATTGGATAGAAGCATCGAGCCAATTCGATCATATCCGGATGCGCCAAGAAAATATATTGCACTTTGTCATTAACGACTTGCTTCCTCATTGTGTAGTTGTGTTTTTCGACTAGCCATTCACATTGTTCCATAATCTCTCTACCATTCCATGACCCTTTCCTTTGTGCGGCTCTTTCAGTGTAAATTTGCCTCAAAATAGACAAGTTCCCTGGATCATCCACCTTTATCGCCCTTAGGATATCGATTGGCCGGCTTGCAATCATCGACCTCACCTTTTCCTTCTCATGGGGTTTCAACCCACAAACGGAAGAGTGTCCAATAAGAGAATGAGGAGTATCATGGTTGTGATGACCGTTCTCTACCCTACGTAGGAAATACCCTTTTGCATAGCTCCAACCTACTATGATCTTGAATGGGCAATGACACTTCCTTGTTTTACATTTATACTCACACTTCTTACTCTTTTTCACATATGGTTTAGACTTGCTCCAATGACTTGTTGGGGCGCCACTTCGTTCGCAAACAATTTCCAAGCGCTTTATGTTTGAACGTTTGCCAAACACTAGACCTTGGTTCAGCTTCTTGCCTTTCTCTACGAACCAAGCCTTTGCTTCCTCCTTAGTGTTCCATGTCTTCACGGAGAAAACCAAAAAGCAATTAGATCACTATACTTATAGAAATTGTTTTCAAATGAAGGATGAAAAATCAAGATTATGTTGTTGCATACCAAGTCAGTTTGATAGTGGGCAGAAGTATCAGGCAGTAGCTTAGACACGGCTCGGGTTGATCTTCGAGCCGTACAACAATCTACAAAATTGGAGAAGGAAGTTAGATACCAAAATCGTCTTATATATACAACGATAAGCACCGATTATATACAATCGACAAATACTAAACTGAATATGAGCCGACTAGAGTTACGAAGAGATTGAAAGCCTCATGTACTCTACAATCGGCACATACAAAACTGAATATGAGCCGATTAAAGTTCGAAGAAATTCTAGGTCTCCTGTACTCTACAATCGGCACATACAAAACTGAATATGAGCCGATTAAAGTTCGAAGAAATTCTAGGTCTCCTGTAGTCTACAATCGGCTTATATGTTAGCCAACAACCGACGATTAATAACTT
>JAJJMA010302253.1:0-18492 GCA_023529015.1 Papaver nudicaule | reverse complement strand
TTTTTCCATTCAAAAAAGATTTCAAGCTGCATTTCAAGCTAAACAAACACCATTCGAGTTGCGTAACACCTATACCTCATTATTTTGAGGAACTTCATGATAATAATCATCATTTCCCTCCCTCTCGAGCTCCTCACGTAGGCGTTGATTGTGAATGTATTCTTGCTCCCTCACATAATCAACATCGGCAGGATCGAACTCGGTTGGTGATTCATCAACATCTTCATCACTACTAGAGTCTTCATCATCGGTGTATTCTTTCACCATTTTCTCAAAAACCCTAGTTTTTCAAACTTTTCAAAATTTTCAAACTTTTTTCTCTCCTTCTTCTCTACAAGTTTTTCCCACTCAAATGATTTCTACTCACTATATAACTCACCTTTAATCAAACTAACTTAACTATAAACAGAATTAACTAACTAATCAACTAATTAGCAACTAATTGAGAAAGGGTAAAACAGTCTTTAATTATAAGGGGTTTTCCGATTTTGCTATATAACAACCGCCGGAATTATTTTTTCATGGGGCCAAATACTCCAAAATGGGGCCAAATTTAGGCAGGTTAAGCAAATCTATCAGCATAGTGATGAGATTTGTGTCATGACACAAAATTTTGGATCAAAAGACACATTTTGATTCACTCGAAAAAAAAGATATAAAGTTTGTAAATTTACAAAGTTATGACAACCATTCGGCAGCTATGTCTCAGTGATCTTTTGACATGACCCGTATTCAAATGGAGTTGTTAGTCAAAGATGTAAGAGTTTTTTACTTGCAAGTCATTTTCCGTAATGCCTTGGCTGGTATTTCGGTATAATCAATGGAAAGAATTCTCTTGAACAGTGTACATGAATTGCAAGGACTTCTTTATACAAGTAAGCTTTCTATAAATAATTGTTTATACCGTGGTTAAAATTGCCACAGTTTGGACCAGATTGCCCTTTTTGGTGACCACCTAGCTGTAAGTTCGAACTTCCAACCCAGTTAACTAGCCTGCCATGTATCCAACCATCCTAGTTTAGCAGCCCGTATTGTCAAAAGTCAATTGAGGGAAGTCAACCGTTGGTCAAAGTCAACTGTTGACCGGAGTTGGTCAAAGTCAACCGTTGACCGGAGTTGGTCGAAGTCAGCCGCGGGTTAAGGAGGTTCAAAATCAACTGTTGACAAAGTCAAAGTCAACAGTCGGTCAAGTCAACTACAGACTGGTCTAGACCCACTTTTTGCGAGCTAGAGGAAGGTTCCAGAAGTTTCCAGAAGCCTTGCAGCCCAAGTAACTTGCAAAATAAGTTTATCTCAGAGTTAGGGCATAATTTGTAACTGTATATATGGAGGGGACAAAAACCAAGAAAGGGATCCCAATTCCTCCATACAAAAATAAACCACAAGATGGCAACCTTAGAAATCTGTCCCCTCTTCTCCAAAACCATAAATTCATTGTATCTTGATAATCGATAAAATATCACTCCCCAAGGGGATTCATCCGTGGATGTAGTCACAACAGTGTCGAACCACGTAAAATCCGTGTCTTCTTTATTTTCGTGTTTATGCATGTTTTACATCTTCATCAGCAATATTCGTGATTTGTGTGGGAATTTATTCCCGTACAATCAATAATACTTTGATCAACGTGAACATGCTTTAGTTCGATAGTACAATATTTAAAATTTGTTGTTTGACTGCACACACACCTTTTCTTAATGCTGGCAGTGGATGCTTCAATGTGTATGTTTTGATACTCCTCTCGTTAGTGTTTGAATGAAGTAGGAAGCTTAATTTCCCTATTAAAAGAATGTGTTAAGCTGTAAGATGAAATTTACCCGAGGCATAGATTAGGCGATACATATATTGTATCTTGAATATATGCATATCTTTACGTATCTTGTATCTATATTTTCCTAGGATACTATTCTAGAATGTTCTGTGTATATTGTATAGATGTTAAGTTGTTATTCTGTTTCCTAGTCTAGCTAGGTTTTTCCTTTAATATCGTATGTACTCGCTCTATAAGAGCTGTTTTGTAATCGCCTTGTTACACACATTGAATACACAGAGAAAGAGTTCAACTCAATGTCAGTTTCATACCTCTCTATGCTCATGTTTATCATGGCATCAGAGCCAGGTAAGATCTGAATCCACTCTTCTGCTGCAATACAAATCTAGGAATCAGAAAGATCCATATAATCCCAACCCTGGTAAACAATCAGTCTTTCTTCAAAGTCAGAAACCCTAAATCAGAAAACAAGTCAGCCATCGTTATTCCAAGTTTGTCAACATGTCTCGAGAAGATTTCCAGTCCATCACAGTGAAACTAGATAGAACAAACTACAACCATTGGTATTTCCTCATGAAGAGTTTCCTTAAAGGAAAAGGTATGTGGAAGTATGTTGATGGAACAGAGAAGTATCCTAAACCAATCACAAGCACCGACAAAGAAGGTGAGACAAAGGAAACAGCAAACCCCATAGATGTATGGGAGGTTAATAATCACAAAATCCTCACATGGATCGGCAACATAGTGATAACTACAATCAGTATGCAGCTCACAAGATTTGAGGAGGCTAAAGATGCATGGGATTTTCTTGCAAAAAGGTACACACAGTTGAATTTTGCTCAAATATATAAGGTTGAACAAGACATTCGCTCCATGAAACAGTCACCTGATCAATCAATCTTTGATTTCCATTCCGAGATGTCTCTAATCTGGAATCAGTTGGCACTTATGGAACCAAAGTGGACAATCGATCTAGAGCTGTGGGAAAAGTATAGAGAAGAAACAAGAGTAGTGCAACTCTTGATGGCAGTTCAAGATGAGTATGAGTCAGTTAGGGGTGCTATTCTTCATCGTTCACCTCTCCCGTCAGTAGAAACTGCTTTGTCAGAGCTCATCACTGAAGAGACACGTAAACGAATTAAACCAGAGACATAAGGAGTATTTGCTGCATCCTCTTCACGACCAGCCTTTAACTTTCCGGGGAATAATCAGATAAATAATTCACCACAGCGTGACCTGTCTCAGGTACAATGTCACAACTGCAAGAAGAATGACCACTTGGCAAGGAATTGCACTCTTTCACCAAATATACCTGACGCACCATCAACACAATGCAACTACTGCAAAGAAATGGGACATTCCTCAAGAAATTGTACATCTCCAACATCAAGAAACATGAGAAGACAGAACTCAAGTATGCAAAGAAGATTTGGAGGTTCAACAAGGTTTACTGCAGCACCAGTTGGATCAAGTCAAAACTGTGATTCAGCAACACATGTGCCTAATATTGCTGAGATACAAGAGATGTTAAACAAGCTCTTGCTGTAGGAGGTAACAATCCAGCTGCAACATCTGTTTTCTCTACACCATCAGGTATTCTCTCAACTGGTTGGTACTTGGACTCAGGAGCATTCAATCACATGACATATGATTCAAAATTCTTTGATAATTTGCATCCTATTGTGTCACCAAAGATACATACAGCAGATAGATCAGTGGTTCTTGCTAGTCATATTGGTATGATTAAAGAATCAAATAACATATATGTACCGGATGTTCTACTTGTTCCCAAAATCACAATGAATCTTATTTCTATTGGTTAACTGTGTGATCAAGGGTTTAATATCATCTTCTTCTGTTGGTTGTGGTATACAGGATCTCAAAACAGGGAAGCTAGTTGGGATAGGGCGTAGAGTTGGTCGTCTCTTTCAGCTCCAGTTTCTAGTTATTCCACCAGAGATCAAGAGTCATGTTCTTGCTACAACTACCACTCCACCTCATCTACATCTCCATTCATGTCTTGGCATTCTAGACTAGGACATGTATCTTTTCCTCGTCTTTCGTATATGATTAATAAGGGTTTGTTAGGAGAAACTCAGATAGAAAGAGAAACTAGCTGCATTTCTTGTAAACTGGCTAAACAACCAGCTCTTTCTTTTAATCTCAGTACTTCAGTTTCAACTGCACCATTTGAACTTGTTCACTCTGATGTTTGGGGAAAATCTCCTATTGTCTCTAAAGGAGGAGATTCGTATTATGTTAGTTTCATAGATGATTATTCTCGTTACACTTGGGTTTACCTTTTCAGTTCAAGAGAAGATTTTCTTAAACTATACATTGACTTCTCAACCATGATTAAAACTCAGTTTGGAAATAAAACAATCAAAACCTTTCGTGCTGATCAGGGAGGTGAATACATATCCAATCCCTTTAGAGACTTCCTTAAATCTGTAGGCACTATTCTTCAGCTATCTTGCACTGAAACTCCAGAACAAAATGGAGTTGCAGAACGTAAGCATCGTCATATCATTGAAACAACTAGAACACAATTGATTTCAGCGTCAGTACCATCAAATTTCTGGGGAGAATCAGTTCTTACAGCTGTATATACAATCAATCGTATCCTCTCAGCTGTCATAGGTGGAATATCTCCATTCGAGCGTCTTTTTGGTAACACACCAAACTATTCTGAGCTCAAAGTCTTTGGTTCAACATGCTTTATTTTACTTCCTGAGCGTGAAAGAAGTAAACTCAGTCAAAAGAATGTCATTTGTGTCTTTCTTGGGTATGGTATAGAACAGAAAGGTTATCGTTGCTATGATCCACTAAATAGAAAACTTCGCATTTCTCGACATGTAACATTTTGGGAGAAAGTCCCATTCTGGTCACTGCCTAGCTCTAAATCCTCACTGCTTGAAGAGTTCACATACTCAGATCCATTCACAGGTTCATTCCCTTCAGTGTCAGAGTCAGTTCATGAAAATACTCTCAATCTACCATCTGATTCATTGTCTGAAGTCACTCCACCATCGGAAACTCATCATAATGACCACTCTGCGACTCTACCATCTGATGCTGCTCCCACACGAGATCCTGTTCATGAAGTTGTTGATATACCACCAAGAAATAGAAGGCCACCCGCAAAGTATGCTGATTATCATTGTTCTTTGTCGACTATTGTGGCTTTGCATGAGCCAAAATCCTACAGAGAAGCTGCTGAAAGTCCAGTTTGGCAACATTCAATGGATGAGGAATTGCTGGCACATGACCAAGCTGGTACGTGGGATATGGTTGATCTTCCTCCTGGAAAATCAGTCATCGGTAGTGGTTGGGTATATAAAATCAAGACAAAATCTGATGGAACTGTAGAGAAACATAAGTTAAGAGTTGTTGCAAGAGGTAATACACAGCAATGTGGTGTGGTCTATGAAGAAACTTTTGCACCAGTTGCACGTATGGTGCAATACGAACCTTGCTTGTTGTTGCTGCTGCACGTCAATGGAATCTTCATCAAATGGATGTGAAGAATGCCTTTCTTCATGGAGAATTAGAAGAGGAAGTCTACATGCAACCACCACCAGGTTTACCTCATGCTCCAAAACAGGTATGCAAACTTCGTAGAGCAATTTATGGACTCAAACAAGCACCTCGTGCTTGGTTTGAGAAGTTCAGTACTGCAGTAATCGAGTATGGATTCACTCAGAGTTTCCATGACTCTGCAATGTTTGTCCGTTCTTCATCAACAGGAATTGTGATTTTGTTATTGTATGCAGATGACATGGTCATTACAGGTAGTGACCTTGAAGGAATCCGAGATTTGAAGTCTCATCTGAGTACATGTTTCAAGATGAAAGATCTTGGTTCATTGAGCTATTTCCTTGGTTTAGAGGTTGAAAAATCGTCCAGTGGCTATTTTATTTCCCAAGCAAAGTATGCTTTCAATATTATTCAACGTGCAGGAATTACAGATACCAAAACTGTTGATACACCTCTTGAGTTAAATGTGAAGCACAATACTTCTGTTGGAATTGCATTACCTAATCCTACATTATATCGTCAACTGGTTGGAAGTCCCAATTATCTTACTATCACAAGACCATATATTAGTCATGCAGTGCATATTGTTAGTCAGTTCATGAGTGCTCCACGTTCTCCACATTATGCTGCAGTTCTTCGAATACTACGATATATCAAAGGAACATTGAATCAAGGTTTGCAGTTCTCATCTAAGTCAGATCTTCTTTTGCGTGGATATTCAGATTCGGACTGGGCAAGAGATGTCACTGATAGAAGATGTATATCCGGTTACTGTGTTTTTCTTGGTGACTCACTTATTTCATGGAGAAGCAAAAAGCAGTCTGTTGTGTCTCGTTCGAGTGCTGAAGCAGAATACAGGGCACTTGCTCATGCTACTGCAAAAATCATTTGGTTACGATGGCTTCTGAGTGATATGGGTGTTTACATGTCTACACCAATACAACTTTTCTGTGACATCAAGGCAGCAATACAGATAACGCATAATGACGTGTTTCATGAGAGAACTAAGCATATCGAAATCGATTGTCATTTTACCAGGCATCACTACAAGAAAGGAACAATTATACTCCCACATGTCAAGTCAGAGTTTCAACTGGCTGATCTCTTCACTAAAACTCTCACTGCTGCACGCTTGTAGTTCCTGGTTTCCAGACTCAAGATGGGTTTTGCACCACCTTGAGTCTGAAGGGGGATGTTAAGATACGTATATTGTATCTTGAATATATGCATATCTTTACGTATCTTGTATCTATATTTTCCTAGGATACTATTCTAGAATGTTCTGTGTATATTGTATAGATGTTAAGTTGTTATTCTGTTTCCTAGTCTAGCTAGGTTATTCCTTTAATATCGTATGTACTCGCTCTATAAGAGCTGTTTTGTAATCGCCTTGTTACACACATTGAATACACAGAGAAAGAGTTCAACTCAATGTCAGTTTCATACCTCTCTATGCTCATGTTTATCACTATCTAGTTATGACTGGCATTCCTCTGAACATACCGATAATCATATTCTACATGATCACACAACATACCATTCCAGAATCAGATTTAACACTGCAGTTATGGAACTTGACGATGAACTTGATGTTCTTTTTCGTTGGTCAAATTGATCAGGAGTATTTGCCCTGCTGCTAAGCTAAGTCTTAAATTGTTAAGCACAATAGGTATTACTTGCTCTTAATTTTATACTAATGAACAATGTTTGTTAATTTCATTAGTGCTGAATGGTTTATTTGAGATTGCTTATGCATTTACCTACAAAGTATATCTTATCATTTTTCACTACTACCTTATTATCATCTCCCACATTGGTGACCAAAAATGGAATGTCACCAACAATAGCACACTCTAATCCAGCGTAGGGAAATTCGTATGATCTGAATTTACAGAGAGGGCGCGCCTCATGCTTCAGCTTACTGTATTACGGAAATATATCTGGGTATCCCATATATCCATACTTGCAGGGAGGCTCAAGGGATTAAGCTGCCTTCTCCAACGCTAAACACCTGGTATCTACAGGTGGGACATCGGTCGTTTACCCTTGTTTTACAAGTCGAATACAGTGTGTTCCCATTGTGGCAAATATGGATCACAAAACAAATTTGGTTCATCAAGCAAATGTATCAGCGAGTGGTGTACAATATGACACGAGTCACGACACGACATGGGGAATTTCAGAACTTCAGGTAGCAACTATCATAGCCCTTTTCCTTATGTACCTTTGACATGGCTATCATTGTCAACATTCGTGTTGGGATAGAATGTGATGTGAAAATATTCAAAATTTTAAAGTTAATTATGTATCCCATATAATATTCGTTATTATTACCAAAAGACATGATTTTTAATACACATTCACGACTTGTCTTCGGGTTGAATTATACTAATTAATGGGTTTTTGATTTCTTGCGCACATACTTATGAGTTTCTTTGGTTCATCTAAGGTAAAGAACCTTGTTTCCTTTCATGTTTGCAACTTTTAACCTTAACAAATAAAAATTACATTTTCAAGGAAAATAAATGAATATCAGATGAAAACAATAGTTTAGCGGTGCTGCTATTTGACACTCAATTCATCACCCTGTCTAGCACTCACACCATCCAGACCCTTCATCTGGGATGTGTGGAACCCGTTCCTGTGTGATATGGGTCCTGGCTGAATGTGATGTACCAGTACTTTAGCGACATGTGTCTTTGAGTGCTAAAGAGAGTGCTAAAAAAGAGTGTTGAATAGCATTTTCGATAGTTTAGTGATCATATACGAAACAAGTACACCAGATTACTAAAAATATGTTGGAACTTCCAAGTTGTACTGTAACTTAAATTTATTTTAAAAAAACTGATTTTTTTTAAAAGGAGGGAGGGACTAACATCTCAAACTTTATTTCAAACACCTCGATCAGTTGAGGTTAGAGTATATACAATGTGGCCGAATTACATAAAAATGCCTAAAATTTGGGTGTGTTTTTTTCCAAAAATATACTTTCTAAAAAATAATACAAAAAAATACTCATGTGTACCGATTTTAGCCCTGAAAGTCTACACCTTCAGTACAATTTTTTTTGGTCAACCAAGATTGACCACGATGATTAGAGTCTACACCTTTGTATCCAAAGTCTAGACTCTACGAAATGTTTATTTTTGGAATTGCCAAAGTGTAGACCTTATGTTTATCATAGTCTAGACTTTATAAAATGCTATTTTTGGAATTGTCAAAGTATAAACCTTATGTTTATCATAGTCTAGACTTTATAAAAATGTTATTTTTGGAATTTCCAAAGTGTAGGCCTTTACTTACGAAGGTGTAGACCCTAAATTAAGAGTCACCACATAGGCGCCATGTAGATTCAAAAAAGTCTAGACCGCTTGTTTTAGAGTCTAAACCGCTGCGCCAATTAGGAGCCATGTAACTTCTACGTTCAGGAGGGCACTGCCATTGTTGATTACTAGGACTCGTTGACAGCACATTTTAGTGCTCCTATGTATCATGCATATTGCAGTTGAAATCCGAAAATCGACTAAGGGGTTACAATAAGTGTTGGTTTTCTACTTGTTTTAGTACTCAATTTATTTATACCCAGGGTTTAGACTTAAGAGAAAAAAAATCTATTTTCGTTTTTTTGAAGGCATTACACATAGGGTTTAGACTTAAGAGAAAAAATCTATTTTTGTTTTTTTGAAGTCATTACACGTATATATGAAGATGGTCTACAAAATCAGTGTCAGATCACTGACTTGCGATAAATAAGTCCAGAAATTGGACTGATGTTATTGAAAGCAATCGAAGAAAGGGCTGCTAAGATGCAAGTTTTATCTGTTGGTAGTTAATAGCAATGATTTTACCATTTAAGCTTCATCTTTGTATGTATTTTACCATGAAGGTACTGCACATTTCAAATTTCCCCAACATTTCACCTTTACTTCCTCTAATACTGATATCAATTAGTTTAGCTAGTTTTAGGAAAATTTTTTTTTCTGATGTTATCTTCTGCTTTCCCTTAAATAACAATATTGAACAAATAAATATTACATTTCCAAAGAAAATAAATGAAAATTAAATGAGATAATGAAAAATCACACTTACCGACTTACAGTCAACATCCAGGTAGCATTTTCACATATCGATGGTTGAAAGTGCATCCAGTGTGCATGTCTACTTTATGATCATCTCTCAGATGGATGACCAAAAACGGAATATCACCAACAATAGAACAGTCTAATCCAGCGTAAGGGAAGTTTTTACAGAGAATTATGACAACAATTCGACAACTATGCCTTGGTGATCTTTTGACATGATCCATATTCATATGGAGTTGTTAGTCAAAGCTGTAAGAGTTTCTTTACTTGATTAGTCATTTTCCGAAATGCCTTGGCTGGTAAGGTACCTGAAATTGACAAAAATAGCACATTTTCAAAGGGTTATCCAAAAATATACCTTCTAAAATTTAATACATAAAACTACCCAAAAATGACTGATATAGACCTTCACCCTATTATATTTACAGAAACACCATTAGGGTCTAGACTTTTGTGATGAGTCACAATTGAGAAGGTACAATCAGCAACTTCGGTGTCATCCTTATTGATATGAATAGACCATTCTGATCCTACATGGCGCTTAATTCGCACAACGGTCTAGACTCTAAAATTGGCGGTCTAGACCATTCTGAATCTACATGGCGCCTATGTGGCGGCCCTCAATTTAGGGTTTACACTTTGGTAAGTAAAGGTCTACACATTGGCACTTCCAAAAATAGTCATTTTATAAAGTCTAGACTATGATAAACAGAAGGTCTACACTTTGGCAATTCCAAAAATAAACATTTCGTAGGGTCTATATTTTGGATACAAAGGTGTAGACCCTAATCATCGTGGTCAATCTTGGTTGACCAAAAAAATTGTGCTGAAGATGTAGACTTTCAGGGCTAAAATCGGTAGATATGGGTATTCTTTTGTATTATTTTTTTAGAAAGTATATTTTTTGGAAAACATACCCAAATTTTAGATATTTTTATGTAATTCAGCGGTGCACATGGCAATGGATGCTTCAGCATGTATGTTTTGATACTACGTACTCTTACTGTTAGAATAGATGATTATAATCTCATCAACCCCTTTGAATTACATTAGTGGCAAACTTGTTTTCACGCATAGCGAAATGATGGAGCATATGTTGAGTCATGGGGTGGGGTGACATTCTCATGACCAAAATTTTGGATGCCTATGCCGAAACAACCAATAATGGTAGATTTCGGGTTATAGGGATCATAGATAAAACATTGGGTCATGGGGAATGTCTTACGTTGAGCTGCAAATATTGCTCATGAAACATATTTTCGGACAAAGCTGATTCTATTGACCGAAACACACAGTACACACTTGTTGTCATCGAGGTAGAAAGTTTTAAGCATGAGCTTATGGTTACGGAATCCATGATCAAGGTGAATCTTAATGAAGTTTTGGCTACAAAGTAGTGAACACCAGTCACCAGATCGTACATACGCACCTAAAAGCTAAGATGGAATTCACTGGTAACTTGAGAAAAATATCTACTTGAATCCCTTCCAGAAGGCTTAACAGCAACATCCTTTTTTATCAACAAGTTCAGGTGTCGACTCAAATTCTGAATCTACTTCATCCTTGTTGTCACTGCTGTCCTGCCTTGGTCCAGCTCCTTGATAGTAGCACGAGAAGCACCCTTTCAAAATAACAAGCTTCACTACAAGAAAAATGGGCATTGACAACGGATATATGACAACGTTTTGCAAAACGTTGCAGAGAAGAGGGCCTTCGACAACGTTTTCTTCCAAAAAACGTTGTCGAATGCTATGGCCTTCCGACAACAGTTATATTTGACAACGTTTTTTTGAGAAACGTTGTTATTTGTTCTCTTTCACAACGGTTAATGAGTATTGTTAAATCAAATTTTGTTTCTTTTAACCATTTAAAAGGAAATTCTAGTTTATTTTACAATCTAAAAGAGAAAGTTATTAGGATTAAAAACATAGCTAGTAAAAAAGATGAGTTGTCAGATGAATCACATAAAAAATTACATAGTCTTTTGTCAAAAGCTTCATACACGCTGAATAGATGTGAATCTTAATTCAGTTTTGATTATGAATAGTAGTTTGTACGTGTGTCTAAACAACAACTAACAATAATAGTTTTGGTTCTCACCCGATAACATATTCAATTGAAGTTTGAGTCCTCTTTAGTAAGCAGGATTTGATGTTCTAAGCGAATTCAGATTCCTCGGTGAACTATTAACAAAGTTTACCTCAGAACATCTTCTGCGAGCGCATCAAAGACCACACGAGGATTTTTCGAGAATTATAAGAATGGTTCTTTACCAGAAATCATACGCAATATGTTTGAGTCTTAATTTGTAAGCACAATTTGATGTTCTAATCGAATTCAGATTCCTCGGTGAACTACTAACAAGGTTTACCTTAGAACATCTTCGACGAGCATGTCGAAGACCTCACGAGGATTTTTCGACATTTATAAGATTGGATCTTTACCCGAAAAACCTATGGTCTCCTAACAACGAATTTAAAAGGTAATTTCTTTTCACAACGTTTAGAAACGTTGTCATCCCCACATTTTCACAACGTTTAGAAACGTTGTCATCTCTTTTTCTTTCAAGCGGTCCCTAGGTGTTACTCATTCAGCGAAGAACGCAAGCGGGCCGTAGGTATTACATCTTCTGCGAAGAGCACAATTGATCTTGTTCGTTATGCGCCGATTCGTGAATCTCAAATGTCAGATGCTTGTTCGTTATGAGTAGATTCTTGAAAACTCGATCTTTTTTATTTACTAATCCTCATTTTTAGTTTTCGTCGAAATTTCACCTTCGAACGGGTGGTCAATATATAATATTACAACCTAATAAAAAGCCAGATTATCCTAAATAAGTTCGATGTATAATAAGGGACCAATTTTGAAGTCATGGAGATTATGAATCAAAGTATTTAAGTCGCAATTGTAGCTTTGGGTTCTTGGTGTTGAGTTTTATATGCTTTCCCATTGGCCAAGTTATTATCATACAATATATATCAAGTTTAGTTACATCGGATTGATGAAGTAACAATCTGAAGGTATTGGCTTGCTCAAAGGGCGCTAAAGACTACATGTGATCAAATTAACCTTTCGCCACTCACTGGTCTAATTGAGTATTATCACATTTTCCCAACCGAACTCACCGATCCTGACTGAGTAAGATGTGGCAAGTTCGATTACTTTACTCGTGATTTAAGAATTGTATCATCATCTGAGACGTATGTCCCAAGTATAATGACCCACAAAATAAGAGCATGATGAAATAATTTTGGGGTCTCTCAAGGGTGTAATCAAGTACGAGAATAAATTTTGGATTTATTTTTTGTAACTTCGCAAAAATGTTTTTTAATTTGGTTAATTTTGAAATAAATCAAATAAAAATGGTTATTATTATTATTAATTTTCTTTTTTTAAATAATAACTAGCACTTTATTAGAAAAACAAAGGAAAATCAGTCTTGTACAGTGCCAGATGGGAGCCTAGCGACAATATTAATTAATAAATTTTTTCTCCCTTAAGCTTTTTTCTCCCTTAATTACTCTCTTGGATCATGGGCGGATATACCTGTGTACATCGGGTGTATTTAATGGTACAGATAGTCCGTAGATAGACGGCTACGATTATGGAAGGCAAATATCATTTACACGTGTAAGATATTTGGCTGATACTACGTCAAACATTCGATGGGATAAGCCCAACAAAATATCAAGAAACCTTATCTTTAAAATGTCAACTCTCTCACTCGTATCCCAGATCTCAACCTCCTTCTGCCTCTCTTTGTTAAATCTCCACCGAAACAATGGCAATGGCTAGTTTCCAGAGATTTTCCTCCCAAATCTCCCGAACTCCATCACTCAAATCCATAATCAGATCAACCACCACAACATCATCGTCAACATCTTCAAAGAAAGTATCAGATCGGATCGTGAAACTCTTCGCAATCGATTACAAAGGTCAGAAACGTGAAATCATAGGATTATCAGGTCATACTTTGTTAAAAGCATTAACAAACAATGGTTTAATAGATCCATCTTCACATAGATTAGAAGATATTGATGCTTGTTTTTTTTTCAGAAATCAGACCCACAAACCGGATTTCATTCTCACAAATCGATGCTTAATCCTAACCCCATCTCAAAATCTGAACCCCCATATCAGCATAAATCTCACAAATCGATGCTTAATCCTAACCCCATCTCAAAATCTAAACCCCTGTATCAACATAAATCAAAAGGAAACACTTTTTTTATAACCCTAGATCTAGTTGTTTTGTTCTGAAATCCAAAGAAAACGCTAACCTCGTACTTGATACAGCTTAAGAATCCATAAACCCCATTTTTGTTGTTTGTTTTTGTCATTTTTGCTTGTTTCCTGTATTCAAAGGAGTTTTCTTTTCTTTTTGAATTTGCTCCCTTTCTAGATTTCATTAGTGTTTGATGGATCTTCTTGTTGTTGTTGATTGTAGGAATGGGAGCTGCATATGGAACATCAAAGAGTGGTGTTGGAGTTGCATCTATGGGTGTCATGAGACCTGGGCTTCTTATGAAATCTATTGTTCTTGTTGTTATGGCTGGAGTTCTGGGAATTTACGGTGATGATTATTCGATAAGTAACAAATTTCTGGCTTTAAAAATGTGTATCAGGTAACCGACGTACAATACAATGCCAGGGATTATAGGGATGCATCCACCAAAACTCTTTGGGATTATAGGGATGCATCCACCAAAACTCTTTGTAGCATTAAGTGTTGACATCTGAAAGAGAGTTGTGACAGATCTAATGGGGAGATGAAAGAGGGTGGAGAGCACAACAAACCGTAAGCTAAGATTCTGTGATACTGAAGTCGCTCTCATCGTCTTCTCAAGTCGTGGTCAAGTCTACGAATATGCTGACAGCAGGTAGTTAAATAATGTAAGTAATCATCCAGAAGAATTTCAATTTCTAATGTAAAGCATAATAAAATATCTATACTAATCATCTCTAATTAAATGTGTGAAGCATAAGATTAACCATAGAGACACTACATCATCCAGGCTAATCTGATATAGATACATGGTGGATCAGACTACCATACTTTAGTGACCTGTTTAATAACAACCAAAGGGTATCAGTTTTTGGTTCGGTAAGAAGAGTAAGAAATTAGGAAGCATGGAACAGAGGAGTATTCCATGGCAAGTGTGTGGAGAAGTTCAAATATATATAGAGAGTTTTTACCCGCTAAGAATTTGTAGAATGCAAATATAAAGATTGATGTCTGTGTTTAAAAATCTTTATAAGATGTCTGAAATGGGTTCCAGTCGGTCTGCTTCAGTGAGTTTAGATGGTTTTAAAGAGCAAGGAAGAATTATTTACCCAGTTAGTAGTGGCGGTGGGATTCAGTTCTTCCATGGTAGTAGTACTTTCCTTCTGATGAGTTGAACTGTTGAAGTCTTGAAGAGAGTATTTTCAGTAAGTTGTGTGAGATTTATATCTTTTAGATTACAATTCTAAAAATAGTTTAAGCAACTATTATTTCGGACCTATAATCTAGAGAACAGTATGCTTTATTGCTTCACTAAGATCGTCTTCTCTCATATGTTGGTGGATTCCTGTTTCTAGATAAGTATTCATTTTCATGTTTCTGAAGTTCTAAGCCATATTCTCACAATTAATTGCAGTTGGCGTTGTTAGGGGATTTAGGTGTGGACAGTGTGTTGATCTTTACATATTTCATTCTATAGTTTGGTCGACTTCAAAAGTAAGAATACAGATGTATAAAGAATACATTCATCTCAGTTGAATGTTGTAGGCTTAATCAAATAACTGTGCAGTAAATGCTGATACTACAATGGTTATTTGGAAAATTGCAAATTTCTGGCTTTAAAATTTGTAATAGGTAACTTTAATGGGTGCAAAGACAAATGAGTAGTGAGTAGTGCGTGCCGGACTTTTTTCCAGAGGAAGAATTAAAATTAAGCACCAAAGACGAAGTGCAGCGGCCGCATCAGCGCCACTTTTTAGAACTAAATGGAAGAAGTTAAGTTCATCAAGGCATCCACTATGACACTAGCCCGTGCATTAATGCACGGGCCCGAAAGCCCTTGTTAATCCTAAGATAAAATGATACTATCTGTTTTATAGTTATGCTCATTTATCATCTGGTCTTGCTTGTGGTCTTACTGGTCTTTCTGCTGGTATGTCTATTGGAATTGTTGGTGATACTGGTGTCAGGTAAATTCGCTTTCATCTTCTTATGAATCCTTAATTTTTTCTGAGTCAATTTCCTATATCAATTTTGATTAGTTTATGGTGCAATTTACCAATTTAGTTGTGTTATGTCTCTGCGATTTTGATGACTTTATTTTGATTATGCTCATGTTTGTGTTTTTGGTCTATAACATCCACTGATGGTACAAATACCACTAGCATCGGATTGGAATTTTGTAGATGTCTTCCTAATCGTGTTGCGATTCTTCTTTTGTTAATGTACATTTTCTTTTAATTCCTCCCCAGGATACAGGATGGATCCCCAGTATCGAGTTTATGGCCACCAATCTCAGACAGGCAACAACCCCACACATAGCCCCCATATGGGTTGTCACTTGTCACGATGAAGTTTTTTGAGTCTGCAGAGTGCTTTGATGCTGCAACTCCTCGAATGACAGTGTTTCAATTGATACCATCTGCACGTAAACGTGAACCTCTAACACCTCAACAACGTTCCCCCTCCCCAATTCCCTCTCCCTCGCCCTACCCCACGCCAGGGTTGGGTTTTTCATGATACATTGCCCCCCTGCAAATGAAGATTCATATGCCAAAGGATATGGTTCTCTGGTTTTAGAGAAAAAGCCGAGGCAGCTCTAGCTGGATGTCAGCAGGTACAGTTTATGATTCTGAATATTGAAAGTTTCTGGTTTACTAGTATTTATGTTTCGTCAGGCTTGTTCTTGAAATTCCTCGGATTTAAATAAATCAAATGTAACATGCAAAGCCACAGCCTGGCAAGAGAGACAACATCATGGGAACTTCATAGATTCGTTAGACCATTGGCTAGAAATAGATCAGGAGTAGGTTAGAGGAGAAATGGAGTATCATGCCATTCGTATCCCTGGCATATTTGGAAGTACGGGAGTAGAGTTATATTTGAGCAAACCAAACCCAAGAGCTGATAAGAACCATATATAGAGACCTAAGATACATGAGGATTAGTCTAACCTCTAGGAGTGTAAATCAGCATGATTGCAGGAAACTGCATACTAGACTGGTTTGTCTTCATGACAAGGAAAATATGATTATGTAGGATGCAGCTTTCGAGCAAAAAAGGCGGCAGTTCACAGTGGGCTTAGTAATGAAATCTGAAGGAGTAATTTCTAACCTTCTCAATGTTTCAGGTTGCACCACCAAGCCAGAGCTATCAGAAATCCAGAAGCAAAAAGAAGAAAAAGAAGCAATATATAATTGTAATATGAAATACTACCAACTTTTCATTTTAGGACCATTGTAATATGAAATACTGATTTAATGTAATGAGATTACATTAGAGGATAATAAATATATAATTTTTCTAGATTCTGTTTTATGTTTTTTTTTTTTAAATTCTAATTATATTTCGACAACGGTTTAGCAAAGTTGTTGCTGGTGCATCTTACAATATAAAGAAACCGTTGTCATCAGGTCATGAATGACAACGTTGCTCGCAATAGACAGGAAACGTTGTGGATGTTACGAGCCTTTAACATCACGCAGCTACACAACGTACGCAAAACCGTTGTCATATCAGTTTGACAACGGTTCTGCTGTGTTGTTACTGGGTGTTTTTCTTGTAGTGCTTGACTTCACACAAATATGTCCCGGCTTATATACCTCATCACAATTATAACAAAGGCCTTTCTCACGACGCTGTTTTTGCTCCACCCATGATAAACGCTTGGCTCCTGAAGCAATACCATTCCTTTGTGGTGGAGGAGAGTTTAAACAGTTGGGTGAAACTAAACTCTCTACATAATTCAGCGGTATACTGCATGGCATAATGCAATCCTCATTCGCACCGGAGATCAATGCTCTGAACCCATTGTTCTTGGGGTCGTATAACAGTTTGTCAATGCCGGTATCGATTAGAAGCTCACCGGTTGTTAAACACCATAGTGGTTGCCAATAAGTACTAACTACTCTTAGGTTTGTGGTACTAAAACTGAATCGCTTAGTCCAAGGCTCACTCACATTATATTCTTGCATCAACCATACATCAATGCGAGGAATTTTCCGATGATAAATTCCTAAAGAAAGGCAGTCTTCTAATATCCCAAGAGTATACTCATACGTATTGCATACTAGTGGTTGTACTTCTTTTGGGAAAAACAAATCAACAAATCTCTCGCTCTTGACGTCGAAAGAGACTATAACTATGGAATCAACTCTTTTGATGGTTTTACCGCCTGTCCAATGAAGAGCCCCATTCACGAAAACAGCAGAAACAGCTTTCTTAACAGGAAACGTGTAATGGTTTAAGCTTTCGATTGTTCTCAGTAGGCTCCATGACTTAGAGCCTAGTGCATAGAAATCAACTTGATAAGCACGAGAACTACTTTTCTCAGCAATCCTCACCAACTTATAATCATCTGCATCACAATCATAATAAAAAACATGCCCAAGCTGTGGTGTCCTGCTCCTAAAGAAATCAATGGACGGAAGTGTCGTTTCTCTAGATTCACCAGTTGATGGGTTCCAAATACAAATACGCTCCAAATAGTTTAAAGCCATGCAAATCAAACCACTACAAGATCCCAACATCTTGATAGAACCATAGCGCACGTTTCGAAAATCATAATACCACGGAACATCCCAATCATACGTGCATGTTGTAGATGATGTCGGCAAAGCTGTTGATATGGAAGCATAGTCTACTGACCGAAACAGACAATTGTAGTTTTCTAATCGAGGAAAGTTAAGCATGAGCTTAGGCTTAGCTTGACGCAGGTGAGTCTTAATGAAGTTATGGCTACAAAGTAGTGAACGCCAGACCTTGCATACACACCTACAAGCTAAGATAGAATCCACTGGTAACTTGAGAAAGATATCTACCTGAATCTTTTCCGGAAGGCTTGACAACAACATCACTGACACTTTGTCAGAAAGTTGATT
>JAJJMA010302249.1:0-16321 GCA_023529015.1 Papaver nudicaule | reverse complement strand
ACGATCTCAATCGCTACATTACTACTAAAGTAGTCGACTATATTTCGAAAGAATAGAGAAAGTAGAAATAGAAGAATATCCATAAAGTCATAACTCCTACTAACCTTTTGTCGATGAAGAATAATTGGTGTCTTCTTTGTCTTCACAGTCTTCGTCTTCAAGGTCTCTACTACTCTGTCTATATCCAATTTCCGAAATTTAAACTCTAGTAGGCTAAATCAAGAATTGAATTTTGACACCTAAAACTGACAACTAGCTTGACATACCAACGCTAGTGGGTTTGACCGGACAATGCCCTAACATTAATAACCGGGGATTAGTTTGTAGATTTGAACGTATTATCGTTGGTTATTATGAACCAAGTTGGCTACCAACTGTAACTGTGGTAATATCTTGAAGACAATCGTCGACAAAGTTAACTACAAAAGATATAACTAAAATGGTAATCAACACAACAATTAACGAGGTTCAGCAGCCGTGTGCTTACGTCTTCGGCAGTAAAATCATATGTTCTATTGTATCAAATCAGTAAAGCTTTCTCTGGTTTACACTATAGGTCACTTCAATTTATTAATGGATAAAGGTCAAATGGAATATGGAGAGTATTCATCCAAGGATTCTCACTCCTAGCTATCCTTCCCAAACTTTGCGACCCCCATTGCTGCTGATGAGAGGGGGTATTTATAGTATTCTTGTGGGTTTCACTCTTTGTTATCCTTGGTTTCTTCGGTCTTTTGTTGTTCCTTGGTTGGATCATCCATCTTCGGTGACCGCCCTTATCGTCCAATCCCAGCTCGTATTAATATGTGGAGGACCCTTGATGTATTCTTGCGTTGTCGGCTCCTTATTGGTCTAGGTTTCCGTTCTCCAAAGTGGCTGGACCAATCCCCAATCGACAGACAACTTCTGTCATGCTGTCAACATCATTTAATGTGGTGTGACTACTCCTTAGCGTGCCTTCTTTCTCCTACTATCCTAGGTTGATGGTCTTTCGATCTCCTCCATTGGATTTCATCGTCTCGTGGTGAGGTATTGCTTTTCTGGGATCTGCTTTCATCCTTCGCGGTTCTCGTTGCTTCAATGCGTAACCTCCGGAGATGGTGCCATGTGTCCACCCGAAATTATGCATTAACACGAGCCTTGAACAAGATCACAGTCAAGAAACACTACCCGTTACCACGGATAGATGACATGATGGATCAATTGGAGAGTGCTCGATTCTTTACAAAGTTGGATCTTAAATCTGGTTATCATCAAGTGAGAGTGAGAGAAGATAATACATGGAAAACTGCTTTCAAGACCAAACAAGGCTTGTTCGAATGGTTGGTGATACCGTTTGGTTTGTGTAATGCTCCAACGACGTTTATGCGTTTGATGAATGACTTGTTACGACCCTTTATTGAAGATTTTGTCATTGTGTACTTGGATGATATCCTCGTATATAGCAAAACTTGGGAGGAACATCTCGTTCACGTTGAGAAGGTGTTTAAAGTGTTACATGAAGGCCAGCTGAAGTTGAACGAAAAGAAGTGTGAGTTTGGAAGAAAGAGTTGGTATATCTCGGTTTTATTGTTGGTGGTGGAAAATGCAAGATTGATCCAAAGAAGGTTGAGTTGATTACTAATTGGCCAAGACCTAGAACAGTGACTGAAATCAGGAGTTTCTTGGGAGCTTGCACATACTTGCGCAAGTTTATTAGACATTTTTATACTATAGTTGGGCCATTACATGCTATGACAGGGGCTAAGGCAAAGTTTGATTGGCAGCAGACCCACGAAGAAGCTTTTCAGTTACTCAAGAAGAAGATTTCAGAAGCACAAGTATCAGCTTTGCCTAATTTACAACGTACTTTTGAAGTTGAGCCAGACGCTTCTAACTATGCATTAGGTGGAGTGTTACTACAAGATGGTAAACCAGTGGAGTACCATTCAGAATTGTTCTCAGGTGTTATTAAGAACTATCCACCTTACGATAAGGAATTTTATGCCTTGTATCAATGTGTGAAACATTGGAGAGTGTATAGTGCACCCGGATCATAAATCGTTGGAGTATCTACATGCACAAACCAAGTTACAACAAGCTCGACACATGAAGTGGATGTCTTACTTGATGGCTTTTCATATAATCATCAAGTACAAGAAGGGAGTTACAAACAAGTTGGCAGATATGTTGTCAAGACCGCCAGTTAGTTCGTTGTTGGCGGCTATGAGAATTCAACCAATTGTTCCTCAAGAGTATGCGGAGTCGTACACATCCAGTAAAGACTTCAAGAAGGTGTTAGAGAAGGTAAAAGGTGGTTTGAAATGTAAGTTTGAACTACGAGATGGGTTATTATACAAAGGTCAGTTGTTGTGCATTCCAGAAGATGGATATAGGTTGCAATGGTTGAGAGAAGCACATACATCTCGAGTTGCTGGGCACTTTGGGATGAATAAGACGCTACTTAACCTACGACGTTATGTCTTTTGGCCAAAGATGCAAGATGATGTGGCTAAGTTTGTTCGAGGTTGTAAGTTGTGTTGCACATCTAAACCCTCAAACATGAAACATGGGTTGTATCTACCATTAGCAGTACCATCAAGACCTTGGGAGACTATTTCTATGGATTTCCTTGGTGGATTACCGAAGACCAAGTCGGGTATGATTACTTGTTCATTGTGGTTGACCGGTTCAGCATGGTGACATGAGCGGGTGCAGCAAAGCTCGTTTTCGAGCATGTGTGGCAGCATTTCGGGTTACCTACCTCGATTATTTCTGATAGGGATAGTCGGTTTCTTAGTCACTTTTGGGATTCTTTGTGGAGGATGATGGACACTAGGTTGAAGAAGAGTACAACTTTTCATCCACAAACAGACGGGCAGACAGAGGTAGTCAATAGGACTATGGTTCACATGTTACGGGGATATAATTCTAAGCATCCTAAGACTTGGGATGAGAGTCTACCATATCTACAGTTTGCTTTCAATAGAGCGGTTCACAATTCTTCGGGAAAGTCTCCTTTCGAGACGTGTTATTGCTACTTACCGCCTAGTCCTTTCGATTTGGTGTTTTCAAGTGATACAACAGTTGGGGGAAAAGAAGGAAGTGAGAGACAAAAGGCAGAGAAGTTCTTGGAGAAGATTTCTCAAATTCATGCAGCCGTTGAAGCACAATTGAAGAAGTCACAAGCCAAGTACAAGGCAAAACATGACAAGCATCTTGTTCCTTGTAATTTTGGTGTTGGTGACACGTATGGTTGAAGTTAGGAAAGGAAAGTTTGAAGGGGGGAGGTAAGAAGTTGAATCCATTGAGTTATGGACCATTTTGTATTCTCGATCAGATTGGTGACAATGCATTTCGTCTCGATTTACCACCTTATCTGGGAATGTACTCGGTCATCAATGCCGAATACTTGAAGTTGTTTGAGCCACCATTACTGGATGATGATGGGGATGCCAAGATGATCTTACCACGCATATAAGACTTATGGTTTGATCGAGAGGAGCCGCTGAAAGAAGATTGAATTTTAGAACAAAGAGTGACTAAGACACAACAAGGAGAAAGAGAAGCTTTCCTAATTGGATGTCAAGGTCAAGTTCCCAGCAAGGTAAGTGGTTCAATAAGGAGAAAGGAACTCACGAGTTCCTTAAGCACCATTTCTAACTCTCACTTGAGTTCAAGTTCTTAAAGGGGGGACCCATGATACAGGTGTATCCTAGTCTCTTTAGGAACTTAGTCGACCTCAAGTTAATTGAGGAAGAACTCTATTTAGGAAAGGATTCCTATATAGAGAATGATTCTTTTTAAAGAAAGACTCTTAGAATAGGAAATAGATTCCTAGTAGGCTTCGGGAAACCGAACTACTATATATAGAGGTGCCTAGCTCATATCTTGGACACCGGAGGCATCTTGTAAATCTAGAGAAGAAGTTTGTGAGGTAACCTTCGTGTTGCAAAAGCAAGCTTAGTGAGATTGTGAGCGTGAAAGAGAGAATTGTAATATTGTCTTGTTCATAATCTAGAGAAGATATATTTTTTCGTAAATCTGTTCTTGTGTCTACGTTTTACCTATCTTTCGTCTATAGTTATTTCGAATTCCACCCTAATAACTCTAGTCATCAAGAGTACGGAGATCACACGTATCATATTGGTTCCCTGTCCCTGCCAAGGAGAAGTACCATGTTGTGGTGGTGGTGGTGCAACACGGTAGACATCTTCAAAAGGGTTCGGGTTCTGGCTCCATGCACAAAAGTTGTCTCTTGGTGTCGGATGAATAAGGGTTGGTGATGATTGCACAAAACCTGGTTCTACTCGTGTCTCTCCCACCACTGTATCTTGAACTACCTGTGGAGATCTCTCATGCACTTCTTCGTGAGGAGATCTCTCATGAACAGAGCCGTGAGTAGATCTCTGATGAACAAATTCGTGAACAGATTTACTTGATGTTGGTGTGGGATGTTGTGAAGGCATGGAATTGCTGAAATTAAAAGCATACGCATCCCTCCAGTTGTCCACCACCTGTAGATGAATTCTTTGCATTTGTTGATTTAGATACCACAAATCATTGCATTGTTGCCTCAACTCTTCCTCATTAGCAACCACATTGTAGTAAGAGTAAATGCGATCCGCGGCTGCCGAAACAATCAGAATTGTTGTACGCTCTCCCTCCGAGGTTATACTCGGCATCTCCAATGAATTTCCGGTAGATTTCGTGATGAGGAGGCTCCAGTACTTGTATAGTTCATAGTACATGGTTCTGCTGGAGGAGGGTGGGGTAGAACAATGAAGCTTGACTTGCTCAACTTGGCAAGTGCCGGTAAATCAAACTCGTAAGCATGATAATTATCCAGACCAATCACGAGCTTTGCAACCAATTTGAACCAGTCTCCGTACTCTTTGTCATTCTCCACTTCTCTAGTAAGTTGGTCATAATAAGTCCAATCATTGGCTTTCAATCTATCATAATCATCTCGCATAACATAACCATAGTCCATGGAGGGTTAATGGCCATTAATAACCGACCCTCCAACTGGTGCAACAATCTCTATCCCAAATAAAAAATACCTTGTTCATTATATGGACTCCAAAAAATAACTCTAGACTTGGAATAGCCGAGTATCTGTTGGGTTCGTTTCGTATGGTACCATTCCCCATATTTCTCAACATCGTAAGGTGTTTTTAGGACATTATTGTGGCTTCTCGTCATATGATGAATTCTATGACCATACTTCGATTTCCCAACATCATAGTTGGGTTGACGTTTGTGCCAATTCCCCCTTACATACGACCTCAATATCGGTCATTGTGTTGCATCGGAAAGAAGAAAGGGAGGCGAAATGCGAAAGTTGGCATACCACCAATACTGAAAAATACAAAAATTCAAATAAGGGAACTTTTTTAAGACGATGTTTAGAGTTATAAGGTTTGGAACAAATATTTACATACCTCTAAAATGCCATGATAGCCATTGAAGGTTGTCCCGCCAATAGATGTTACATCGAGGGATATCTATAGTTCAGCTAAAATGGCTGAACCCCAATCGTAGTAAGGGGCTGCGTCAAGGTTATCAAAATCTTCTAACTAACCAATCTTTGTGATTGAAGAGGGCGTTTGCAAAAAAAAATGTCCAACAAACCACATAAGCCAAACTCTTTCAATCTTAGGAAAGATACTCGAATCAATGTCTCCCGAAAGCGGTGAGAGTATATGCTGCAGCCATCTCATGAAAGGTGGTACATAAATGCCACCGACTTTTAACTTTTTATTATGGTTGTCGGGCATAAACGGGACACGCAAAAAAAGTTGGGCAAAATTTCATGCCATTTATTCGTCGTACTCCACTTATCTTGATCAAAAGGAACAGTATCACCAATACCACTAGGAATGCCCCCAATAAAATACAAATCAAGCGGTGTGATTCCTGTTATTCATTGTTTTATGGTTTCAACATATTTTAATTTTAAATTGGTGCAAAAGTAAATGACAAACCAAAAAAAAATGACAAATCAAACTTACCTCTCTCAAATTCATCAAAATGGAAAGTGTACGTCGTAGGCCACGATCTTTCGGGAAGAACGTGGATAGGCGTGACGTTGTTTCGTCTCAAATCTAGCTCATATTATTCACGCCATGGATATCTGTTTAGCCTTTTTTTTATTTGAGGTGGAAGGATTCTATACATTCCCGTTAAATCCGTCGTCCCGCCTCGTAATCTAGTGGGTTTATCCCGCTCAAGGTGAGTGGATACATGGTTGTACACTAGGTCTGGCCCTGATATCACTCGTGGGTTATCGAACTCTCGCGGATCCTAATTCCAATTTTCGGCACCAACCGGAGGCGGTGGATCCAACTTTCTACTTTTATTTCTTTTTTTAAAAACATTTTTCAACATCGTGTCCAATAAATGTGTAGTGGGGGAAAGAGAGGCAAAGGACAATAGTGAAGAAGGAGAAGAGAAATAGTGGGAGAAGGAGCAAAGAAAATTTTTATGGAATGCAAATGAAAGAAGAATACTAAAGCGTAATTTATAGTGGGGAAGTTCTAACCATTGGGAAATAGAGTCGTTAGGCTCGGCACAAATTACGCCTCTTGGCCTAATTTACGCTGTTGTCGACCTATGTTATGTCGTTCGAAGCAAGTCACGCCGAACTACCCTTGTCACGCCCATTGGCTACTTTTTCCATAGTGGCAAACTGTTTTCCCCTCCACCTGGACATGCAAACGCTAAAAATTTGGCATATCCATAGGAACTGCCCTTACCCGGTCTCCACAGCCAAACCCCCTCTCTAGCTGAAATTTTCCTCTGTGTAAACCACCATAGACTATCACGGCTTCTAATGTTGATGATCAGATCAACAACAAGAAGACACTCGCAACATTATGATTCTTCTGTCAAAAACCTAATTGAAAAAGCGAGGATACCGAGATATACCACCGACTTTTTGTTTTCGTGAACCTAGTTGATTATGGTTGTTTGAATGATCTCACAAATCAATATTCAAACAACAACCTGAGTATAGTTCAGAGAACCGAGCCCTAACAAGAACGTAGTTCTCGTAGATCTCAATAGAGATGGATTCACTCATAGGTTATGAATCAACAAACTTGTAATTACTTCAATTATATAGATCAGAGACAATATAATGCGGAAGGGATAAGTAATGCAAGACACCAGAATTTTGTTAACGAGGAAACTGCAAACCGAGCAGAAAAACCCCGGGACCTCGTTCAGATGTGAACACCCTCAGTATGAACGGTATACAGACGCTAGCCTACTCTCAAACTTTGGACTGGACTGTATCGAGACTTAATTCACCCTACAAGCAATTCAACTACCAATGTGCTCCCACGTCTCTTGGCTCCCGCAGTAGCCTACGTGCTTGATTCCCCTAGCTGACGTCTTTTACAGGCCTAGGAGTTGCTCTACTTCCCTTCGTGAAGACTAGCGCTACCCTGCCTCTAACAGGACGCCTAAAAGTATCCAAGTAATCAAACAACAATACGATTGTGATTTCCTTTAGACTTGAAGTCAAGGTTAATGGAAATCGATATGTTGAATAAGGCTTATTGATCTAGCCTAAACAACCTTACCTCCAAACACGAGACGAACTTAGTATGAAACCTAGTTCGTGAATTTGCGTTTGGGAACTTCTTGGGTTTACGATACAAGATCTACCTTACGAAGTTTCTACAAATCTTGGCTGTGATAAGATTGAAAGAATTCAATCGACCCAAGATACATGATGGAATTTGACTTCCGTCCTGTGCTTCACGATCCTCAAGTGAAGTCTTTTCAATAGTCGTAGTCCTAAAAGGACTTCGAGATAACGACCAACCTTTATGCAAGGATACACAGATGTGTAGAGGATTGAGATTGTATCTTGTAGAAGTTCATCTATTTATAGTGATCACCAAGGGAGGCTTTGCTTAAAGTTTAAGCAACCTTGAGCAGGGCTCAAGCAAGTTCCGGAACTAGGAAAGTCCATAGCTTGAATACCCATTCTCAATCTTCTAAGAACTTTGGACTAAGCCAAAAGTTAAAAAAGACTCAACATACTCTACCTATACATATTATCACAAGTGTGACAATTGCAAAGGCGAAAATCCTAGAATACCTTCGGATCATATAAACAACATCATAGACTATTGGTATGATAGAAATGGTGAAAACGACACGGATAGGAAATACCTTTCTAACCTTCAGCGAGGACGTTATGATTTATCAAGTAGTAAGCTTCGGTCTTCGTCTTCATCAGTCTTCGTATCGATTACCTAAAACTATCCTGGTCCGAATTATAGGGTAAACTTATCAAGGATTGTGTTTTTGTCTCATAAACTTGACAACTGACTTGAGATAACAACATGAGTGTGTTCAACCAAGCTATGCTCTAACAATATCCCCCTTTGTCAATTTTAGAGACAAAAACCAATCTTACATATGGATTCAAAAAGTAAAATCTTTTAGCCCTAACCATAATGTACTTGATGTTCTTGTAATCTTCAGCGTCTTCAGATAAAAGTGTTCCTGCAAGCAAAGATTCAAGGTAGAGATAACAAACTCAAAGTCACCACACATCTTGGTTTCTAGAAGGACATAGTCCAACAAGAGTTTGTTATGCAATTGAGTAGTATGTAAAACTTGTTAAGCATATTGCATCGATGCTTCAAGATACTACTCAATTTGATATGTTCTCCCCCTTATTCAATACACTAATTTTTGTAATGCCATGACAAGCACATCGATTTCACTCCCCCTATGACAATGCCGTAGACAATTGTCGTAGTAGATAGAAAGATTTTACTCCCCCTTACTACAAGATTTCTCCCCCTTTTTGTCATAAAATAGACAAAGAAAAAGAAATATAGGAATCCTTATAAAATCGCAATAGTCAATGTAGACAGAGGTAAACATACCTGAAACGAGAGATAAAAAGATGCAATTCTCTCGTAGATTCTACAACCGCTCTCCCCAAAAAGATATTACCATGAAGCACAAGTTCAAAAGAACTCTCCCCCATTATGTGTCATTCCATATGGAATATCACGACTACCTTCCCAAGCAAGGTTTTAGGATAATATCTTGGGTACAATTTTCACAAGTGAAATTGTAGATATGTTTTTCTTTCCTAGCCAGTTACGGTCAAATAGGAATTCAAGGTTTAATCTTCCTACTTTCTCAGAGAGTTTCGGTCAACCATCGCCTTTAGAGAAAATATTAGGTTACCCCTTTCTAGTGGTTGTAAGACTAAGAATTAAAGGTACAACATTTAATCCAGCGGAGTTCAACATTGTAGTCTAGGAGGTACCTTATTATCAAGAATCGTCTCCTCTTAGCCATAAGAGTCAGAAGTATGGATTTTGATAATCTATCATGAACTGCTTTACCCGAACGGGTAGTATGGCTAAAAAAGCAAGTTCACGGTTTTGCAATACATTCATAAAGATAATCAATTAAGATCAAGCATTGCAATCATCAATTAAGATTTAATTTATTAACCTCGATTAATTGATGAAAAAGTAAACATGGAAGTAGTACAAGCAAATCATGCTTAACTCATAAGATGACTACTTCTAGCATAGTGATTACCCAAACCCTAGGGAAAAGACAAAAAGCTTTTTAATAAGGAGTTACCTATGCCGTACGAATACGAAGTTCGTTTGGATACTCAAAGAGTTCCTTGATGATGGTTTTGTAGTCCTCATAATCTGACTCTGAGAGACCTGTCCAATCTTTGAAAAGAGACTTGAAGAATACTAATTCCTCTTTACAATTCTTCTGAGGATTTTCCAAGAGATTTTCAATCTTCTGCGGCACAAATTTAAGCTTGCGAACAAATTCGTGTGAAGTGTAGACGTTGATCACATGGTGTGCATTAGGAACACCTCTCTCCGATTTTGGATGTAGATACTTTTGATCAAGCTTTTCTGCATAGTAGTCTTTGTTTATAATAACTCTTTCTATGATAGAAGCCATGATGACAATATTGAAGAGAATTTTATTGGAACACAAATATATAGTGTTTGTGAACGGTGCAAACTTAAGAAACAAGTTCGTGAGGAGGTTTTTTATAGACTTTCTCTACATTGTTTTGTAGATTCTGTAGATGGTGAAAAATGAGAGAGGGACAACATCATAAAACCACTCTCAAACTATGCCTTACTTAGAGGCAATCGCCTACTCAGGCACATCTCTATAGCTCAGGATGCAACCTATTCTACGAGCTAAGTGTACTCTCCATGAGTTCTCTCTTATAACTCCCGGTGGAGAGGATAATATCAGGGTGCAGTACCGAGGACCCACCGACACATAAACCCATTAATCTGCTTCATGTCGACATCGCCTCAAATTACTCGATATCAGAACCAGATTGCTCAATGGTACATGGTGGAGAGTTAACAGAAACACATCCTCACGGATTTCCTCTCAAAATATGGCTCAACGTCCGAGTCTCAATGAAAACCTCAGAAATACCACAGCTCCAGGCCTGCCCAGAGCTCTCTGAGAAACATACAAAAGCCTAAACACGCTTAGGCAAACTAATATACCATGGATACACACGCCATGAATTGAAGCACACTGTAGCACAAGCGCATGCATACGCCATAGCGCGAGTGCATGCACGCCGTAGCATAGGCGCGTGCATACGCCATGGGCAAGCACACAAACATAGCCAAAGTGGCAGAGCTTGAACACGAGAAGACTAGCCCTGGCCAAACTCCAGAGGCACTAGCCACTAGGGTGAAACCATAAATCATGGCGCCACAACAAAATTTGCCTTGGCCACAGGTCAAGGATTAATTCCCAAAAACCGTGGCGCCATAGATCATGGCGCCACAGCCTTGGTCTCCCAGGACCATGGCACCATGGGGCCAAGGCAAAGTTAATATCGTGGCGCCATGATGCATGGCGCCACAAGAACTCGACCTTGGCCCGAGGCCAAGGTCTTTACCACTACGCCATGGCGCCATATCCATGGCGCCATGAATTCCTGGCCCTGGCCAATGGCCAAGGCCGCCGCTACACGTCCAAGTGCGCGTTTCTAAAGCGCTACACTCACATTGGCCACAGAGTCATAGCCACACAAGTTTACTCAAGCTCAACACAACCATGCGATATCTGCATACCACTTGTGATATTAAAACATCACACGGGGGGATAACTTTAGGGGTATTGGTCTGGCGGTCTACGACAGTTGAAAGAAACTGATGGAGATGATGGACAGTTACGAGAAGGTGGTGCTCAGTGGACATGTTCTACACGACTCTAGCAGTTACAGAGCACAACTCATGTCCTCCACTCCTCCACTCTTCCACGACTTCCACCTTCTCTGTCGAGAGATCAGGGTGAGTTCAACACTATAAATAGAGGCTTCCTCTATCTTCCAAGGCAGAACAACTAGAATACGGAAAAACACCAGAACCTTAGAGCAAATAGACCTGAGTATCCAAGACACTTCTAGCATTGGAGATTTCCGATCACCTTCACGACGGAGATCTTGAACTCTTACACCCAAAACACATTCTCAACATGATCTCAAGTTTCTTCGTTGTTTACCTCCCTAGATCAACCTTTATCCTCTATGTGACCGAAGAAAGACGTGAACGACCATTGACTTGGTTTAGGATCATCTTGTTCGACTTTGATCTCGAGCACTACGAAAGTACCCAGAGACGGTGCATTGTTTTTCCAGGTAAAAACAGTTGGCGACCACAGTGGGAGATCGATCTCTCGGTTTCAGAAGGTCACCTTTAGAATGTCTGAACTAGGGATGGGATCTAAAAACCTAATCCTCGCCTCAACGCCCCAAACTCTACAAGAAAGACAGACTCCAACAACAATCACCCAATCGATACCAACGACAGAGGAGGCGAAAACCCGCTGACGACTCTGAGCATAGAAGAAGTAGCCCGGCGACAAGATACCCTCGCCAGCCAACAGGTGAACACCACGGCTGCCTTAATGGAGATTACAACTTACCTCAAATCCATCGCAGAGAAACTGCCAAATGCCCCTGATGTCCCGGCAGTGGAAGGAATCATCGCGCGAATGAGGGACGAGTCAACTGCGGTTCCACACCATAAAGCCTACACTCAACCAATCCAGGAGCTTTCTCAAGGCTACACCGCTCCCTCATTTCCAAGATATGATGGAACTGGTAATGCACGGGAACACATCTCACGTTTCCTAGAATCTCTGAGGGAATACGGATACAATCATACCTTGAGGCTCAACGAGTTTCCGAAGTCTCTCGTTGGGGAGGCTTACCAATGGTACGCTCACCTCCCACCGAGAGCCATAAGCACCTGGAGTGAATTGATAAACGCATTCTTCAAGGAATACATTTTTAGAAAGGTAACTCTCTCTGTTCTGAGTAAAATGCGCTAAAAAGCCGGCGAGTGCCCGACGAATATGTAAAGAGGTTTAGGGGACAAGCCCTTGGCTGCTGCGCTCCAGACATAACGGAGCCAAAGCTAGTGGAAGTCTGCACCAGTACCATGACTGCTATCTACCGAGCTCTCCTGGAAGATCTTCAATTCCAGACTCTCTCCGAACTCTAGGATGTAGCAGCACGGTCGACCACCATAATGCCTACCCTGAAGGAGAGAGCTCAACTACTGAAATGTGGAAAACTCACTGAAGCCGACAGAACCCCTACGTCTAGGGATTTAGACGACAACGACATGAAGAGGAAGGCAGGAGAGTGTCTCGCTGAACGCAAGATACGAGACTCGACCTCAATGACGAGAGGCGTGACACCAGGAGAAGGCTCACAACAACAACGAGGGGGAATTGACCTGCTGAACGACATCTCAACGATAGAGGTGGAACAACTACTAGACTCCTGGGTCCGAGACAAATTTGTCGAGTTGCCCGAAGTATCAAGGGCTCCCACTGCTGGAGAAATGGAACACCCTCGCTACTGCCACTATCACAAGAGGATCAGCCACGCCACGGTCCAGTGTTACAGTTTTAGACGTATTCTCGAAGAGCGTATCATCAAGCCTAAGGCATGTTCACACGGACTACACCAGGGGCCTCCACGCATCCAGCTCTCACTGACCACAAAGAACCCGTGAATCAAATGGTGGAAAGTCTAATGCACCAATTATGCGAAACCTTGTGTTTCTCAAAGCCTCAACGTCGAGATATGTTTACAGCGCTCAACTACGTGGTGTCGGGGAGGCGACTACCACTTGAAGAGAGGAAAGACCCACACCCGCCAGCACGAAACGAGTCTTCAGTAAGATACAACTGGGGACTGTTACCTAGACAAGGTTGGGGAATACTCACTACCACATATATACGCGACATCGGATTCACCAACACGTTGCTGGACCCAGGAACGAAAATCAATGTCATCTCTGCAACAACACTAGAAGCTTCAGGGAGTTCGCTACACGATGTCGCCTATTCACCAGCAGCGTTGGAGGACCCCGAAGGAAGGACGGTGATAACCCATGTACAAATAACTCTACGGATAAGAGTGAACGGAGTACGGACGGAGGCTGAACTCTATGTCGTCACACAAGATTTAGAATACGACATGATTCTCGGCACCCTTGGTTCAACAACAACCAGAGCCTGCTCAACGGGACTACAACCCCACCAGAAGCCTCGACTCGACCAGAGGATCTCCGGATAGCAACTGTATCCCTACATGGTGAAAGGGGAGCCCGACCGGGCTCCGAAGAGGAATCAAGGACTACACCCCCGCAAAGGATGGAGCTCTTGTCACAAGGTATGAGTGGACACGCACCCTACTCAATATTTTAGAAAGTGGATGATCCTCTCTTCTAGTAACGAAACCCTTATTATCCTATTCAGTCAACTAGATGTAGAAGGCAGGAAAACCAAGCCTACCTGCGCCCCCGGAAATCACTTCTACACCGTAAACTCAATAACCCTAGGGTCCCGCTAACTAACAGTAGAGACTTCAAAGTAGGGGAATGGGTGATGAAAACCGCCCGGCGAAGAGGGGAGCGACCTAAAGGACCTTACATGAGTCACCAAGTCTACACTGAACGGGCATTACAGGCTGGTCTCGCTCGAAGACGGATGCAAGAATATAACAACAGTCAAGAAAAGATGGATTTAAGCATACCGTAATTAATTCTTAGTTATAAAAAATGTAGAACCATCGTACGTAGTCAGAACATGAAACCCATTCTCTCATTGTCTTTCAAATAATAATTAAAAAAAAAAACAAACTTGAACTATGAGACTAGTGACAAAACACTCAGAAAAGACCAGATAACACGATGCCCCCAGCTTTCTCACGGGCATCCTCATCTCGTAAAGCACGTTTCGTTCTTCCTCAAGTCTAGCTTCCAGCTCAACAACCTCCCTTTCTTTCGCGGCGAGAACGTCATCTGTAGCAGCATCAACCTAGACCTTGGAACACTTTCGTTTTTCGAACCTCTCCCGAAGCCAAGACACATTGAAAGATTCAGACTCGGCGGCCGCTATAGCATCCTCCCAATCCTGCAACATCTCTGGTTCGACCCCACGCATAGAACATTCCCGCATCTCGGCAATCCGCTCTAACAGAACTCCGACAAATCCTTCCGCCACAGCACGGTTTGCATCCTCTCTTGCAATGTGCCCAAACTCCTTCCAGATGCGTGTATACATGTCCTGATACTCTTACGAGACAGCGAAACCGCCTATGGCCACCTGATAGGGTCTGACTTTGCTCAATAGGGGGAACACGACACCTTGAGTCGGATAAAGAGTGTTTATCCTAGTCTCCCTAGACCTCATCTCGGCGTCAATAGCGTCCTCGGAGTCAGAGTCCTCGATCTCTTCAGTATCACCATCATCTACGACTTCGTCACCAGCACTTTCATCCACGGGCACGTCCACAGCAACGGGAGAATCCACCCGGGGACCATCAACACCCTTGGTCATCAACATCTCATCGCGCATAAACCCGCCGATCCCTTTTATGGACTGAAGAAAAGTAGGAGTTAGTAACCATGTGAAGACGGGAGTTACCGGTAGCTCAAAGACAAGAGAGAAATGAGAAGGAATCCATACAAACTTGAGATCCAACACCATGAGAAAATACTACCTTCATGATCAGGAGTACGAAGAACACGACTCACTCACCACGCCAGGGTTCGACGCCTCACGGAGAGGAGAGGAGTTATCGGTCCTCTCGAGTATCTCCCGATCCTCATCATCCGCGTTCGAAGACCCCATGGGCTCGTTATCTCTTAGACGGCCCGCCTATAAGAAGAAAACACGAAAATAAGGACCTGGCTGAACGTTAGCATGAAAGCAAAACAACCTCGGCAAAAGACTCACTACCATCACGTCAGCATCCTCATAGTCATCAGAAAACACATCAGAAAATTCATCCGTTCCTGCCTGGGAGACATATCCCCTGGGAAGCCTCATCTTGGGCCTTTCCCTCTTGGTGCCTCGAACGGGAGTTATGTCGTCCGACTGGGGACTCGCAGCCGGGCTCACCTGTAGAGAAATAATAAAAGGTAAGAGAAGACGTCTAACAGCCGAGAACGGATTACAATCGAGCCATCATACCTGAAGGGAAGCAATGGGAGTATCCTGTCCTACACCCTGACGGTTGGTGAAACCATGATCAAGAGTACCATTCCAAAACTCGTGATACTCAGGAGTCATCCTCGTCGGCCTATGACGAAAAATAAAAGGAGAACGACGACCGGGATGAAGTGATACATCGAGCGAAGATCACAATTCGGCCACAGAAGGGACGGGAAGCAACCTTTTGGGAATGTCTTGGTCGAAACCCATCACTCTTGCCGCTCTATCAACATTGTAAGGCATTACCACCTCCTCCCCACGAAAATAACCAAGGATGTAACCAGAAGTACTACTGTTGATGAAGATAGATTTCCCAGTAGTAAGACCACTCAACTCTCGGGGTCCCGATCGTAGCTCAACACCGGGCATCTCCGTGAAAGTTATGGGTTGTACGATCTCAGAGGAGGAATTGGTGTACCACAGACGGAAATTAATATTCCTCTCATCATCCAACAAGTCCCCCAGTTCCGGAGAAGCGATAGGCAATTTGGTAATCCACTGCAAGATTCGAGGGCTCTCCTTCGGTGTTTTACCCAAAGCAGGCCCCTTCTTGGGTCTATGAGCTTCGTAGTGATCCCACAAGATCGCCTGGATGAATGAGGGGTTTGCGTAGGTACTAACCCTACTAACACCAGACACCGACATATCCCAGACAAAAGCATCGAACTGAGCATACTGAGAACCAAGAAATAAGCTAGCGATAGGCAAGCTCCGACCATGAGCCAGGAGGACAACTAAAGGGACAACATGGGGTTTCAAGGTACCAAGAGGAGCATCA
>JAJJMA010302231.1:0-21219 GCA_023529015.1 Papaver nudicaule | reverse complement strand
GCTTCATGGATGCGAGACACGTGGTCCGACGGGTTTTACCCCCTACACTTATGGTAAGATATGGACGATCTCAAAAATCAATATCCAAATCTGATAGCCGGAGTAGGATCACAAGTGATTGATCCAACTCAAGACAAGTCTTGGTAAATCCCCTAGATGGATTATGGACCAACTCGACGGTTATTAATAACATACTTCTTGTGTTTGCTTTAATTATATAATCAGAGAATATAATGCGGAAAGTAAAGCACACAAGACAACAGAGATATTTTTAATGAGGAAACTATGACCTGTAGAAAAACCTTGGGACCTCGTCCATATTGAACACCACACAGTACTAACTGTCTACAAATACTAGTCTACTATAAGACTTCGGTCTGGGATGTAGCAGAGACCAACTCAAGCCCTCTAAGCGAATTGGCTACTGTCACACTCCTTACGTCTTGAGTTCCCCACAGATCGTCGCGCACTTGATTCTCCTAGCTGACGTCCTTTATAGGTCTAGGAGTTGCTTTAACTGCTGTTAAAGGCTTATGTCACCAATACCGGCTTTGCAACCTTAATTACTGACTGTATGTTTCGAACTGTCCTCTTCAGTTCAACATACGTAAACTATGCCCAACTTGTCTCTACCTCAGTTGTAAAAAGAATCACTTAAGAAACTTATACAACTGGAAATAACTAGGTATTACAATACCGAGTGCATCCGTGCGTTGCTTCCTTCAACCTTGTATGTAACGTATCAGTTCTTGAATAGCCTTACTGCAGAAGAGAAGGACTATAGCATAGACAAGAACGTGATCATGTTACCAAGGTTATAGGTTAACAACCACAGAGGTACGTTATCGCCTACCTGTGCTTCCCAACTCTCAAGAGAAGTCTCTATAGTCGTTAGGTAAATCCCACAGAGGAACTGCTACCTAATAGAGAATGACCATACCACAACAAGCTTACACCGAAGTGCAAAGAGTTTACGATCAATTCCACAGAGAAACTTCATGTATGCTTGATGCTTGTGGTTTTCGTTCTTTAACCCTCTATTTATAGCACTCAATAAGATAGGTTACTTAGGAATAAAGCAACTAGTTTCTTAACCTACAAGTTAGCAAGTGCCCGTGTAAACGAACCGGTTACTTGGCTTGCACACAAAGAAACCCTAGATTTATCTCAATTGGAAATATTTTATTATTTATCCGCCAAGTGTTTTGTTAGCTCTAAAACACTTCAAGATAGATATCCAACAGACCAGAGATAATCTTTACTTATTGACTCATTGAGATTAATTCGTTAGATGGACCACAAAAGATATTCTGATAAGCACAAGTCCAACTAAGATATAAAGGAGTCATATGTTTAACCCGTGTGAAATTCCCGCAGAGTATTCACTTGGACGGTTCGTGAACCTTCCGTCTGAACTCATGCCAAATCCATTGAATCTGGTGTTCACGTACATGTACATGTACAGATCAACGTTTTGAGACAAAGAATAAATTTTCGGTGCCACTGTTCACGAACGGTTCGTGAACCGCCGTCGCTCAAATTAGGGTTTAACTGGATCCGCTGGAAGTTCTGGGCTGGGCCAGTACTTAGACGTGTTATTACGCCCTCAGCTATAATCCATTGGACTCTGCTCTAGAGTACTCCTTTAGATTCATCCGTTTCCTACATGTGATTTGCAAGCAAACCATTACACTGGAATGTGTATCGAATCTATCTCATGCATCTTGTAACCTTAGTATTATGGGAACAAATACTAACATAACTCATGATTATGTAGAAAAGAATAAAAAATCTCAATTTCTATAACTCTACTAAAGTAGCCGACTATTTCGAAAGATAGAATAAGTAGAATTTCCATAAAAGTCATAACTCCTACTAAATTTTTGTCGATGAAGAATATTCGATGTCTTCTTTATATTCACTGTCTTCAAGGTCTCTACTACTTTCTCTATATCCCAATTCCTAAATCTAAACTCCAGTAGGCTAAATCAAGAATTGTGTTTTGACACCTAAAACTGACAAGCAGCTTGACATACCAACGCTAATGGGTTTGACTGGACAATGCCCTAAAAAATCTTATCTAAGTCCTTAGAAAAAAGAAAAAAAAAACAAATTTTACAAAGAAAACCCATATGTGAAATTCATTTTTTTGTTGCCCCCTATGCCATGTTGCCCCAAAGCCCCACTTTCTCTGCTTACCTATCAGGGCTGTCCCTGGTCCAACTGAAGTCCATTGTTATGGGGAGAAAATTATTGATGAAAGTACTGTAATGCCCCTATAATACTATTAACTTATCAATAATAACTGAAAATTTTGATTAAATTACCACTATTAACTGAATTCTGATTAACTTCCCACTAACAAAAATTTTATTTTTATTTTCATTATAACATCATTTCCTTCTCAAAACCATGCATTCCACAAAAAATTATTTCTCAAAAAACTGTGAATTGTTTCAAATTCGATTCTTCTTCTTTCTACACTACAAACATGAATAGAAATGGAGAATCAGAATCAACAGGAGAGAAACAACCTTTTAATTATAAGAGGAAAGGAAAGAAAAAATCAGAATCAAGTGAGGATAAAAGTCTTGAAGAAGAAGAGGAACAACCGGAACAAATGGAGGAATGACTAGAATTTAGGAGGTAAGTTAGTAGAATTACCCCTTGCAATAGTTTCCTCATACGTTTCGATTGAGTTAATAGGTAAAAAACCTAGAATTTACAGTTACAGTGGGGAAAATTATCATGGTAGTTAAATCGGCCATGGCGATTTTACATGTTCAGAAGAAAATGAAGAACAATTATTCTGGTTGTATTAAGAAACCATGACGGTCCTGTGTCTGCAACTTTAAATTCGCATTTTGCATGGCTAAAGTCGTCAGGGTACTGTATTAGACCATGACGACTTTTTACTTGATAATTTTTAGAAAAACATGTTTAATATGGTCGTCATGGATTAGTTCTAAAACCATGGCGACTTTAGCTTTACAAAAACAAGGCCTCTGTCCATTTTGAGCCAACATCGAAATGGTTTTTGAAGCAAGACCTCAATGTTTTGCTGCACTTTTAACCTTAAGTCGTCAAGCATGTAAAAAAAACGTTGAAGAATTTTTTGTATGGCCTATATCATCACGGTCGATGGGTAATACCCTGACGACTTTATGTGGTTGTTTTAATTGATCATTGTTCTTTTTAAGTGAGTCAAACTTATGGTATCTCATGTTGGAGGGTTATTTCAAATCATGCACATCTAATTAATGAGAACTCATCACTCAATTTGCATTCTGGCAGGCGTTTTTGGAATGAAATTTGGCGTGGCAATTATACTTTGGTTGCTGCTTTTCCATTAATTCATGAATTATGCAGGGACAAGAATGTTAAGATTTTTCACATGGTTTCCTCTGACGGGAACTAGATGTTTGACTTCAAAAGAATTCTTTTCAACTCAAAGACTGATCAGCTGGCAAGCTTGTTTACGGTTAATGGAGACTCACCATCAGTTCTTGACTCGTTACCTGACACAAGAAGATGGTCACTCAGCAACACTAGTACGTTCACAGTCAAGTCACTCTATACAGAAAATGGTCTAACAATTTCCCGCATTCATTCATTTGGAAAGCAGATATCCCTCATAAGATAAACTTTATAGTTTGGTGCTTAATACAATTGATGTTTTGCAACGCAAAGGGGTGGATCTTTACTACTCATGCATTTTCAGTGGTAATTGATGCATCACACCCCCATACAAGTTCTAGAAGTTGTATAGAAACCAACTTCTTTTCTCTATTTCCTAATTTAAGTCTTTTCATTTATTAGCTTAGTTCTATATATGTTTATGTATTTTATTCTTAGTTAACTTCTTTTTATTAAGTCGATAGTCTAAGCCTATATATACTCGGGTTGTTATCTTTGTCAAACACATTACTTTTCGATATTAAGAATTCAGAATTATTCAAACTTCTTAACTTTCTGTTCTAGTTTACTATCTTATTTTTCGTAACTTTTATTCGTTACTCATCTTTGCAATCTATTTATTGCTTTCTTCTTAGTATTCTACGTTAGTCGGCTTATAGAGACTCTAGTTTTAGATTCCTATCTAGAATTTGATCTTGAGATAATTCGCTTCCGCAAACCTAGCATTCACTTCTTACGAAAAAATAATAATAACCCTATTGTTCTTTCATTTGTTCTTGTTTTCTGAACCAATTGTTCACAATGTATGATATTGATACTAAGATTGAAAACTGTCAAAAGATTTGATAGAGAAGTTTGACCAAAAAAATTGATGAACTTTGAACCAAACACGATGATCTGTCTATTAAGTTTGATAAGATTTTTGAGGATTTTAAAATTCCTAAAGAAGATGTTCTCAAAGAGACTCCTAAGAAGGATTCGTCTACTAAGCATTATTTTGTTCACAACGATGTTATTCCTCCAGTGATATTAGCTGCGATAAAAAGAAAGACATGAAACTTTTATTAGTCATACCAAAAAGAAGATTTTGGTGTTACAGCTTGACACTGATGATGATACTTTTGAAGATGAACAAGAGAAGATTTGGACGGAAGATAAGAATCTTAAAACTGGACAAAGTCCTTATAGTTCTTTACCTGAATATAAGTTGAAGGCTGACATACCATCTCTAACGGGAGTTTCAAAATCGATGACTTGTTGGACTGGTTTTACGAAGTCGAGGCCTTCTTTCAATTCATGGAGGTTCCTGGACAGTCTAAAGTGAAGTTGGTAGCCTACAAACTTAAAGGTGGAGCTGCTGCTTGGTGGGAAAAGATGTGTGAGGATAGAATTAAGTACGACAGACCTCGGGTTCGTACTTGGGGAAAAAATGAGAAAGTTACTTAGAGATAAGTTTTTACCTCAAGATTATCGACAACAAATTTTTGTAAAACTTCAAAGTTGTCAGCAAGGGTAACGATTAATAAAAGAATATATAGCTGATTTCTACAACTTGGTAGCTCGAAACCAGTTACACGAGTCAAAAGAACAATTAGTTGCAAGGTTTATTGAGGGTTTGAATCGTCTAATTCAACATGGTATGACACAATCTGTATTTACCATGGTTGAAGCCATTTAACATGCTATCAAAATCGAAAGGAGTATTCTTCGTTCGGCCAAAGCTCCACAACCTCGTCAAACTCGTTAGCAAAGCTACAGAGCTTCACAACCTTATTTTGGTACTTATGAGGACCACTCACCTTCTGATGGTGTAAACTATTATTATCAAGATGATGTGTTGTACCCGTCTTATCGTCCGCATCAGCAACAACCAATAAATTTTATATATTCGCCGATAACTTTGCCTACAAATACTTCACTCGTTCTAGTTATCCCAGGTTGCAAATGCTCTTAGCAATAGAAATCATCTCCTTGCGACTATTCACAAGGACAATTTTTCCTTTGATTATATCAAAAGGCATTTATACTGATGATTTGAACTTCAAGTCAATTTGGGAAAAGTGCAGTTCATGTTAGGGCATTGTCCGGTCAAACCCACTAGCGTTGGTATGTCAAGCTGGTTGTCAGTTTTAGGTGTCAAAACACAATTCTTGATTTAGCCTACTAGAGTTTAGATTTCGGAATTGGGATATGGACTAAGTAGTAGAGACCTTGAAGACGAAGACTGTGAAGACATCAATTATTCTTCATCGACAAAAGGTTAGTAGGAGTTATGCCTTTTATGGAAATTCTTTTATTCTACTTACTCTATCTTTCGAAATAGTCGGCTACTTTAGTAGTGATACTAATAGCGATTGAGATCGTGTTCTTGTCTACATGACCATGAGTTATGTTAGTATTTGTTCCCACGAATACTAAGTTTACAAGAATGCATGAGATAGATTCGACACCATTTGTCCATTGCAATGGTTTGCTTGCAAATCACTTGTTGGATATGGGTGAATCTAAAGGAGTACTCTTGAGCAAGAGTCCAGTGGATTATAGCTGAGGGCGCATAACACGTCTAAGTACTGATTCAGCCCAGAACTTCCAGCGGATCCAAGTTAAACCCTAATCTGAATGACGATGGTTGCCGAACCGTTCGTGAACAGTAACTTAGGAAAAACTCCTGAGTTCCAAAGTATCAATTTGTAAGCGTACCTTACGTGAACCTCAGATTCGATGCTTTTGGCTGTGATTCAGATGAACGGTTTACGAACCGTCCCAAGTGAATATTCTCTGGGATTTTCACACGGGTTAAACTCTGAACTCCTTTATCTCTTAGTTGGACTTGGTTATCACGAAATATCTTTTGTGGTCCATCTAACGGTTCTCAGTGTGTCAATAAGATAAGGATTATCTCTGATCTGTTGGATATCTATCTTGAAGTGTTTATGAGCTAATAAAACACTTGGCAGATAAATGTTAAAAGATTACCAATTGAGATAAATCTATGTTTACTTGGTTTGCAAGTTAGGGTTTCCTAAACTTGTGGGACAAGAAACTAGTTGCTTTATTCCTAAGCAACCTATCTTATTGTGTGTTATAAATAGAGGTTTCTAAGGCTGAAAACCGCAACATCAAGCATACGTGAAGATTCTCTGTGGAATTGATCGTAAACTCTTTTCACTTCGGTGAATGCTTGTTGTGGTATAGTCATCCTCTATTAGGTAGCAGTTCCTCTTGGGAATTACCTAACGACTATAAAGACTTCTCTTGAGAGTTGGGAAACACATGTAGGAGATTGAGACCTTAGTGGTTGAAATCGGAGTAACCTGTAACCTTGGTAACCTGATCACATTCTTGTCTATTCTACGGTTCTTCTCTTCTGATATAAGGCCATTCAATAACTGATACGTTACATACGAGGTTTGAAAGGAAGCAACGCACGGCTGCACTCGGTGTTGTAAGACCTAGTTAGCTCCAGTTGTATAAGTTTCTTAAGTGATTCTTCGTTTACAACTGAAGTAGAGAAAAGTTGGGCATAGTTTACACGGTTTACTTGTCAGCCCCCGCTTGTAAGTAGATTTCCGTATGACCTGGAGAAATCCGAAGGAAGTCACTTTGTGTATGTCAAACTGATAGAGGACAGTTCAAACATACAGTTGATAATTAAGGTTGCAAATCCGAAATTGTTGACACAAGCCTTTAACAACGGTTAAAGCAACTCCTAGGCCTGTAAAGGACGTCAGCTAGGGGAATCAAGTGCGTGACGATCTGTGGGGGATCTAGAGACGTAAGGAGTGCGACAGTAGCCAATTCGCTTGGAGGGCTTGAGTTGGTCTCTGCTACATCCCAGACCGTAGTCTTATAGTAGGCTAGTGTTTGTAGACAGTTTGTACTGTGTGGTGTTCAATCTGGACGAGGTCGCGAGGTTTTTCTACAGTTCGTAGTTTCCTCGTTAAAAAAATCTCTGGTGTCTTGTGTGCTTTACTTTACGCATTATATTCTCTGATTATATAATTAAAGCAAACACACGAAGTACGTTATTAATAAACTTGATCGTTGTCCCCAATCCATCCATTGGATTTACCAAGACCCTGTCTTGTGTTGGACTGATCTTTTGAGATCCAAACTCAGGTTAACAGATCTGGATATTGATTTTTGAGATCGCCCAGATCTGACCATAAGTCTCACGAGCCCAAACGAAAAGTTGGTTGTATTTCGGTACCCCTACTTTTTCAATTGGTATCAGAGCCGGTGAACACATTAAGGACGTAACTGTCTGTGTTTACCGAGGTTCGTGAGTTATAGCGTACATAAGTTCATCTCTACCGCCAATTTAATATACAAGAGAATACAACGCTTAATTCAGAAGTTGTTGGGCTCTGATAAGCTTGTAAATATGCTCGAGGTTCATCGCAATGAAATCATGCGATTACATGCACTCGAGAAATTAAAACTCATGGAACTTCTGGATCCTGATAGATTTCGAGTTAACTTACTCTACCGACTCTTCCAAGATCTTAATGTCAGCTTTGTAGAATACATCGTAAATATTAAGGAACAAAGAAGTAAGCATGCCAATACACGATGTTTTAAATGCGGAAACCTTGGACACATTGATAAAGAATGCCAACTATCTGTGTCCAGGAATTTAAAACTTCCTGAACATGCTTCTAATCTCATGAGTACCCCTTTGGTCAAACATACGAAAAAGGCAAAAGATTATGTTCCAAAGGAAACTCAAAGCAAGAATCTATCTCACTATGGCAACTGTCATCCTGAGATCTGTGAGTATCCATATGCTCACGTATACTCTCCCTAAAATCCATGACAGGATTTTCTCATCATGTACCTACTTGTGTGATGAGAAAAGTGTGTAGGGAAGTAGGTGTAGATTCTTGTAGATTTATTTAAAGTCTTTTGGGTTTATTGGTAAAATACTTGTATGTCGAGCCATTGCTCCAACAAGTTAAAAGAATTTTGATTTTTGTGGCTCTCAAATCAAAATCACGGAGAATTTGTACCCTTGAGAAAATAACCTGTGAATATTATCTCAAAAAGGGAAAATACCTTAGTTTCCTAAAATGGAAACATATACAATTTCAGTTTTGTACAAACTCTTAGGAGTCCCATGCAAAAAGGAATTTGTATTAAGGTAAAACTTGGATTTTCAAGTAAATCCAAATTCTGATACAACTAGAATCTCGTGATTAAGGGTTGCAGTCCCCTATATATATCCGAGATACCGCACCGCACAGAGACAGTTAGTTCTGCCTCCGTACGGTTCGGGAACCGCTGCCCTAGGTTTTTGTATCAGAAATTCTCCTGAATTGCGACAAGTTCCCCAGATCTGTTCACAATTCACTTCAAGAACGTCTTAAGGGTTGAATACGCTTCTTGAATCAAGTTTGTGTGGAATTATGACAAGAGCTAGAGGAAAGCCAATGGCGAATCCCCTGAATCCACCAAAAGAGAGCTCCACATCAAAGAAAAACGACTATCACCGTGATTCAGCTTCGGGAATCACTTTCTACAACAAAGAGTGCTATAAAAACTATCTTACCATCAAGGATAGGCCTCTCATTGTAGAAAGAAAACTTGTTGATAGTACAAGGTTTGAAGATGTGGTAAAATATGTAAGAGCCTTTAATCTGGGCAGCATATTTGATGGTCATGGAAAAGCTTATGAGGGAACTGTCAGAGAGTTCTATGCCAACATTCATGGAACCAATGATGAAAACTTAAGCTTTAAAACAATGGTTGGGAAAACAGTAATGGACATAAACTGTGATCTCATAGCATCTCTCACAGGTCTGTCCAAGCAAGGTATTACACTACCTAGACCTGTGAACACGAGGCCAACCAATGAAGATATTTCCATGAAACTGATAGGTCGAGAAGTTCCTTGGGATTGGAAATTTCCAACAGAAGATCTATCTATAAAGTTGAAAGCATTTGGGAAACTGGGTGTTGCTAACCTATGTCCTTCCATGATGGTCAACTCTGTGTGGAGTCACGACTTTGCAGAATTGGTTTACTATTTAAGGAGCGGACGAGAAATAAACTTGTGTGATATGATTATATATTACATGAGGGTAATGACTCGTAATGGCAAAAACCTTGGGTTTCCATGTCTCATTGGAAGGATTTGCGATCTTTACAATGTTAAACCCTCGGGCATACTGCTTGGTGGTCCTCAGCCACTCATTGACAGCTCCATTTGCAAGATGTTGACTAATGTTAACAAACGCAAGAATAGTGATAACCAGGGTGATGAAGAATCAAGTCATTCTGTAGAAGAAACTCACAGCAACAACAACAATGAAGTCGTGAGTCTACTTCACACCGTTATCAAGAGACAGAAACGTCTTGAAGATAATGTTATTTGTCTACAGAAACAACTCGATCTACTTGCTTCAAAACATCTTGATCTCAAATATAGGATGGATCTAACTATGGCAGTTTGGAGCAGTTCAGAAGAGTTAGAAAACACCATTGGCAGTGAACAAAGTTAAGTCTTTGTTTGTTTTCGTTTCTTAGTAGATCAGTTTAGTTGATTCCTTGTGAGAACTTGTTCTTACTTTTGCCTAAGGAATATAAACTATATCTGAAAAGTAGTTTGCCTTTTCATGCTTTTTAGAGTTTTTCAGCATGTACTACTTTATTTCATTAATAAAAGTTCTTCTTAGATGATTATTAATGATGTTTGCAATACTTGATTTGTCTACCTCAATCTTATGGCAACACATAGCTTTTTCCATTACTTCGGTAGTGATGCAAAGCTGTGTCTATTTACAAAAGTTATGCTTTTTCTCACGATCAAGAAACTTTTGATTGTATGATTTTTAGGGTTTTCACAAACTCAAAATCATATACTCTTTTCCAAAAAATTTGGCTAAAGGAAAGATATTATAAACAAAGGAAAGAGATTATTGAATAACACCACATGGGAGAGAGTTCTTAACTTGAACTTGTGCTTAGTAATAAATCTTTTTGGGGAGCGTGGTTGTGGAATATTAGGAGAAAAGTGTGTCTATATTTCTCCAAAGATGAATCAACTTAGAGATCATCGTTCTGATTTCCTAGTTATGTCATCTTAAACTTGGTATGCGAGTACTTAGCTTAACCTATCCTCATAGGTTTATGAAACCCTAGTCTCGAACTACTTTGTCATATTTTTGTGACAAATAGGGGGATAATACATATGGTTCTTGTTCTTGTGGTGCATAACCATAGGGGGAGAACATCATGTGCTTGTTTGTTGTGCTTTTTCAAAGTATCAAGTAAGGAGGAGTAATTAAAGCTGAGAAGATGCTTCATATCAGGAATGAGTAGAATCACTTTAAAATTTTTGATACACATACTTTAAAGTTTGCTCAGATTCTTACTCTTTGCACAAACAACATGTGGGATTAGCATATTAACCCATGTAAGCTTGAGCGTACCTTCGTGGTTGTTTGAGATGGATATGTTGTAGCTGTTGTCTACGGATTCATCAAAAAGAGTTAAACGAACACATCAAGACTCAAAGGAGAAGTTGAAGAATTCAAGAAATCAAGATACATTTGGTTAGTACTTAATTGTATATCTTTTGAATCCATAAGTAAATTGGTTTTGTCACTAAAATTGACAAAGGGGGAGATTGTTAGGGCATTGTCCGGTCAAACCCACTAGCGTTGGTATGTCAAGCTGGTTGTCAGTTTTAGGTGTCAAAACACAGTTCTTGATTTAGCCTACTAGAGTTTAGATTTCAGAATTGGGATATGGACTAAGTAGTAGAGACCTTGAAGACGAAGACTGTGAAGACAAAGAAGACATCAATTATTCTTCATCGACAAAAGGTTAGTAGGAGTTATGACTTTTATGGAAATTCTTCTATTCTACTTACTCTATCTTTCGAAATAGTCGGCTACTTTAGCAGTGATACTAACAGCGATGGAGATCGTGTTCTTGTCTACATGACCATGAGTTATGTTGGTATTTGTTCCCACGAATACTAAGTTTATATGAATGCATGAGATAGATTCGACACCATTTGTCCATTTCAATGGTTTGCTTGCAAATCACTTGTTGGATATGGGTGAATCTAAAGGAGTACTCTTGAGCAAGAGTCCATTACATAGCTGAGGGCGTATAACACGTCTAAGTACTGGTTCAGCTCAGAACTTCCAGCGGATCCAAGTTAAACCCTAATCTGAATGTCGACGGTTCCCGAACCGTTCGTGAACAGTAACTTAAGAAAAACTCCAGAGTTGCAAAGTATCAATTTGTACGCGTACCTTACGTGAACCTCAGATTCGATGCTTTTGGCTGTGATTCAAATGGACGGTTTGCGAACCGTCCCAAGTGAATATTCTCTGGGATTTTCACACGGGTTAAACTCTGAACTCCTTTATCTCTTAGTTGGACTTGGTTATCACGAAATATCTTCTGTGGTCCATCTAACGGTTCTCAATGTGTCAATAAGATAAAGATTATCTCTGGTCTGTTGGATATCTATCTTGAAGTGTTTATGAGCTAATAAAACACTTGGCAGATAAATGTTAAAAGATTTCCAATTGAGATAAATCTCTGTTTACTTGGTTTTGCAAGTTAGGGTTTCCTAAACTTGTGGGACAAGAAACTAGTTGCTTTATTCCTAAGCAACCTATCTTATTGAGTGTTATAAATAGAGGTGTCTAAGGACGAAAACCGCAAGCATCAAGTATACGTGAAGATTCTTTGTGGAATTGATCGTAAACTCTTTTCACTTCGGTGAATGCTTATTGTGGTATAGTCATCCTCTATTAGGTAGCGGTTCCTCTTGGGAATTACCTAACGACTATAAAGACTTCTCTTGAGAGTTGGGAAGCACAGGTAAGAGATTGAGACCTTAGTGGTTGAAATCAGAGTAACATGATCACGTTCTTGTCTATTCTACGGTCCTTCTCTTCTGATATAAGGCCATTCAAGAACTGATACGTTACATACGAGGTTTGAAAGGAAGCAACGCACGGCTGCACTCGGTGTTGTAAGACCTAGTTAGCTTCAGTTGTATAAGTTTCATAAGTGATTCTTCGTTTACAACTGAGGTAGAGACAAGTTGGGCATAGTTTACACGGTTTACGTATCAGCCCCCGCTTGTAAGTAGATTTCCGTATGACCTGGAGAAATCCGAAGGAAGTCACTTTGTGTATGTCAAACTGATAGAGGACAGTTCAAACATATAGTTGATAATTAAGGTTGCAAAGCCGAAATTGTTGCCAAGCCTTTAACAGCGGTTAAAGCAACTCCTAGGCCTGTAAAGGATGTCAGCTAGGGGAATCAAGTGCGTGACTATCTGTGGGGGATCTAGAGACGTAAGGAGTGCGACAGTAGCCAATTCGCTTAGAGGGATTGAGTTGGTCTCTGCTACATCCCAGACCGAAGTCTTATAGTAGGCTGGTGTTTGTAGACAGTTTGTACTGTGTGGTATTCAATCTGGACGAGGTCCCGAGGTTTTTCTACAGGTCGTAGTTTCCTCGTTAAAAAAATCTCTGGTGTCTTGTGTGCTTTAATTTCCGCATTATATTCTCTGATTATATAATTAAAACAAACACAAGAAGTACGTTATTAATAAACCTGATTGTTGTCCCCAATCCATCCATTGGATTTACCAGGACCCTGTCTTGTGTTGGACTGATCCTTTGAGATCCAAACTCAGGTTAACAGATCTGGATATTGATTTTTGAGATCGTCCAGATCTGACCATAAGTCTCACGAGCCCAAACGAAAAGTTGGTTGTATTTCGGTACCCCTGCTTTTTCAGTTCACTATCTCATGGAGTAGATGATTTTCTCATTCAAAATGGTTTTATTTTTAAAGGTAATCGTCTTTGCATCCATAATGGTTCATTACATCTTCATCTAATTTGTGAATTGCATGAAAGTGGACTTGGTGGACATTTTGGTCAAGATAAAACAGTTTCACTTATTGCTGCAAGATATTATTTCACTCAAGCGTGATGTTTAAAAGTATGTACATAAGTGTATGGTTTGTCAACAATCAAAAGGTACAGTTCATGTTAGAGCATGGCCGGTCAACCTCATTAAGTGTTGGTATGTCAAGCTTAGTTGTCAAATTTAGTGATCAAAACTCGACCGCTAAACAACACACATTAGGTAAAGTCATGAGTGAGTTAGCTTTAGGTTGTGGAAGATTTTGGTTGGATTTGGAATCACTACTTGAAGAGTTGAAGGAAAACTGAAGATCAAACGAAGACATCCGGCTTCATCATTCAAGAGGTTAGTGAATCTAAATAACGCGATTCCATTATCTTTTACACTTGTGCTACAAAAGACAAAAACATAACTCTCTACTTGAGCTTTACGTTATGACTTGATCACTTGTGATCAATGTGTCTTAAGATAACTCCACTTTATCGCTTGCGATATTTGTGTTGAAGTTATGACGTTCCAATATTGCTTAGAGATTTCTTTTATTCTTCGTCTCTAAGTAATATAAGGTTTTTCCTAAAACCTTCGAGTTGGATATAACAGTGTGATGTTGTCTCGGTAGTACTACGAGATTTAATCCATCACAATATTGTGTCTCTACTTACCTAGTCTGACTCTGTCGGATTGATTAGCAAATACTTGTATGAGCTAAATGTAAGTGAGATCGTGATTCACACTTATGTTGTGTAGACTCGATATACTGCTGTTCTGAGCATCAAATGTCACGTCTTGGTTTGGCTCTGAATACTGAAGTTCTGAATCATTTACTTGATTCTGTGTATGAACATCTCATATGCCATATCAAACTTCTGGATTCCGAAACCATATTCTTTTTATCTCAACTTATGGATTTTCAATGTTCGAAACCTCAATGTAGGTTGTGGTAAAACTAAACGTTGATTTCGAAACCATAATCTGGTTTTCGTATCCGTAAACTATTGGTCTGAAACTTAAATATTGTGACCAATGAGACAACATGAGTTTGAAACTATGTTTGCTGGTTAACAGTGACTTGAGAATCAAGATCAATGAATCTTAACCATGTGAGTTCTAAAAGGTCGAAAAGACCCTGGGGTTTCCTAAAGGTTTATGTGAACCGGGAAATATAACCTGTGCGTCAAGGCTAAAAAGGTGTGATGCTGAAACGGTGCTTGACCACATGGACTCTCAAGTATGACACCAAACATTTGTGATGACCCCAATATGTGTTTCTTGTTTCGAAACCTTAACCAAGGTTTTGTTAAACAAAATCTAGATTTCGAAACCTTACTTTGGTTTCGCTATATGGAAACTTGATTTGGGAACCTTAATACGGTTTTGGTCATATAATGAACTTTAGATTTCGAAACCTTAATATAGTTTCTGCCAAAAAGTATGTAGGTTTCGAAACCTTAATATGGTTATCTCAGAATGCGTATTTTCAAAGTTCAAACTCTATCATTTTGATTTGTGCTTCAACGAATTAATGAGTTTGATATTCTCAGTTTGAAGTTTGAATTAGTTCATCTTCAATGTACAACTAAGTTGTTTGAGTCATCATCAGAAATATGGTTAGTCGCTCTAGTTAGTAGACACATGATTTCAGATCAATACTGTACGTGATTTCCTCGTTAAAAAAATCTCTGGTGTCTTGTGTGCTTTTACTTTCCGCATTATATCTCTGATTATATAATTAAATCACCAAGTAGTACGTTATCCAATAACTGTAGAGTTTAACTCCAAAGTCCCAACTTTGTCGAGTTGATCCCCAAGATCACAACTCCAGTTATTAGAGTTTGGATATTGATTTTTGAGATCGTCCAAACTTAAACCATAAGACTCACGAGCCAAAACGAAAAGTTGGTAGTATTTCGGTACCCCTCCTTTTTCAGTTGGTATCAGAGCGGGTGAACACATTAAAGACGTAACTGTCTGTGTTTATTTAGGCTTGTGAGTCATGGATCAAAGCGTAAGAGCTTGTAACGTACCACCAAAGTTCGATGGAACAAATTACCTATGGTGGAAGACTGCAATGACTTCGTTTTTGCAAGCCCGAGACTTCAAAACTTGGGTTTATGTCGTAAAGGAATATATACCACCAACTGTTGAAGTTGACGGTAAAACTGTTCCCAAAGACATAGCGGTTTATACAGATATGGAAACACTCGCCGCTAAGCAAAAGTATGATGGGCTTAATGCTATCATTCATGCAGTTACACCTGATCTCTTCCATCACATAGCTACATGTGAAACCTCTCACGAGGCTTGGAAAAGATTAAGGAACGTATTCGAAGGTAATACAGCAGAGAAAGAAGCTAGACTTCAAAATCTCATGTCTGACTGGGAAAACCTTCGAATGCTTGAGGATGATACCTTTGAGGAATTTAATCACAAATTGTCTGAAATAGTCAATGCCTATCACACCTATGGTAAAACTATTCCGAAAAGGGACATTGTGAGTAAAATTCTGAGGTCGTTACCCTCAAGGTACAAATCCAAAAAGCATGCCATCCAGGAGATGCATGGCTTAGACATAACAAGAAGTGACCTTGTAGCTAAGCTAAAGATCTTCGATCATGAGCGAAAAGATAACCCAAAATCTATCGCTTTTGAGGCTGTGAGCACTCCGTGCACCCCCTCACCACAGAAATCGTCTTGGGCAGATGAGCGCGAAGACCCTGACGATGAAGAAGTGGACACTGAACAGTCTCTGATTACACAAGAGCTAAAAGATCTTCTCAGATCTAGAAGAGACAGGCAATTCAGGGGTAGAAAACCCTTACCAGCTTTGAAACCTAATCCTGACAGGGATGAGGATGATCTAGCTGAAGTGAAATGTTTCAAGTGTCGAGGCTTTGGACACATGAAAGACGTTTGCCCTAGTAAGGAATACTTCAAAAGGGATAATGCTCTCTCCGCTCGATTCGATGATATGCCTGACCAGCATGAATTCGAATTAAATCATGGAGAAACTGCTCCAAAAGTTTCGGTACCCCTCCAAAACTGATTATATAATTAAAGCACCAAAACGAAAAGTTGGTAGTATTTCGGTACCCCTCCTTTTTCAGGTACGCTCAAGCTTACATGGGTTAATATGCTAATCCCACATGTTGTTTGTGAAAAGAGTAAGAATCCGAGCAAAATTTAAAGTCTGTGTATCAAAACTTTTAAAGTGATTCTACTCATTCCTGATATGAAGCTTCTTCTCAGCTTTAATTACTCCCCCTTACTTGATACTTTGGAAAAGCACAACAAGTAAGCACATGTCGTTCTCCCCCTATGGTTATGAACCACAAGAACAAGAACCATATGTATTCTCCCCCTATTTGTCACAAAAATATGACAAAGTAGTTTGAGACTAGGGTTTCATAAACCTATGAAATAGGTTAAGCTAAGTACTCGCATACCAAGTTTAAGATGACATAACTAGGAAATCAGAACGATGATCTCTAAGTTGATTCATCTTTGGGGAAATATAGACACACTTTTCTCCTAATATTCCACAACCACGCTCCCCAAAAAGATTTGTTATTAAGCGCAAGTTCAAGTTAAGAACTCTCCCTCATGTGGTGTTATTCAATAAAGAACAACTTACAAAGTCTAACATGGACAAAACAATTTTAATGTTATCCAGTTTTGCTTTGTTCATAATCTCTTTCCCTTAGCCAAATTTTTGGAAAAGAGTATATGATTCCAAGTTTGTGAAAACCCTAAAAATCATACAATCAAAAGTTTCTTGATCGAGAGAAAAAGCATAACTTTTGTAATAGACATAACTTCACATCACTACCGAGGTAATGGAAAAAAGCTATGTGTTGCAATAAGATTGAGGTAGACAAATCAAGTATTGCAAACATCATTAATAATCATCTAAAAAGAACTTTTATTAATGAAATAAAGTAGTACATGCTGGAAAAAAACTCTAACAAGCATGAAAAGGCAAACTACTTTTAGATATGAAGACACGATAATAAAGTTGTATGACCTCAACTTTTGTCTTCACAATCTCGAGATATGAATTCATCAAAGAAATCATCTACGATGTGTGCATCCCTAGCTTCTTTTTTAGAAAGACTAGTTAGAGCACGTAACAATGATGTATAATGAGCACAGCTATTCCTGAAGCTTTGGGCTTTGTCTTCATGGAAATTAGCTTTCTTCCTTTCATAATTGATTTTATACAGAAAGTACTTTCTCATGTGTGAATATCCATCAATTGTTTCTCTCGAGTTAATAGCATGAGTCTCTGGATCAGGAAACTTACAGAGATAATCCAAAGTTTCTGCAGGAGTCCTCTTTCTCTTGCGTGTAATCCCTTCACAGAGCTCAACTTTCACAGCTTCACTTTTACAACTCCTCGTAACACTTCTTGTAGAATAAGCCATCTTGTTTATGACTTATTGGATTATGAAAGAGATATTTATATATCTTTCAAGAGGAGTGAGTTTCAGTTTATCTGAAAGACTTAAGGGAATCTTCCAGAATTTTTGACGTGAGCGGTTCACGAACCGGTACACAAACCAAAACTCCTGAACTCTGACGGGCAGAGTTTATACAGTCTGAAACAAAAGTTCCATGGAGTAAAACTCTTCTGAAAACATGTTTGTAGTATTTCTACTAGTGACTTGAACAACCACAATACCAGGAACGAGTTCCTGATATCAACTGCATGCCTCACACACACAAGTCATAATGTGAGGATGCATCCCCTAACTGCGATCAAGCAGTTGGAGTGTGAGTACTAGACTCACACGGGGTGTTGATTGTATAGTGGTTGCTAGATACTGATTCGGGTTGAGAGTTTTTCTTACCCTTTTCATTTCCTCTTGAACTTTCCACGTTTTTCAACGCTCCCTTGAATTGCTTCAGGGCTTTGTTCATTCTATCCATATCGGCTTGAATCTTGTTTACAACTTTTCTTTTTCCCGTAAGCAGCCGACACCTTCCTTGGACATGTTCAGATTTGCCACAGTACTGACAATTCTTGGAAGGTTTTTTATCCTGAGTTTTAGCTTTCTCAGGTACACCTTTGTGTTTTTCATTAGATGGAGGACTAGATCCAGCCATTATGAAAGTACTGTTTTTGGTGTATGTGTTACTATCGAACCCTAACCCATTGGTGTTTTCAAAGGCCTTTTGACCAAATAACATTGCTGCTACTTTATCCGAGCTACCAGATAACCTTTGGAGATCATCTATTAGGGCACCAATTTCTTTATCTTTTAGAGATAAAGTTGAGGAGAGATCATCACTTAATTTCTCAAGTTCTTGATCTTTCAGGAGAAGGGTTTTCTCAACCTAAAACTGAATCTAATCTCTAGTAGGCTAAATCAAGAATTGTGTTTTGATACCTAAAACTGACAACCAGATTGACATACCAATACTAGTGGGTTTGACCGGACAATTCCCTAACATAAGTAAACTTAATAACCTCGCTCTTGGTGTGAAAAACTTCGGTGAAATATCTGTTAGTTACCAAGGATATCATCTAGCGATTTGACCTGCCGCTATTTGGTTGTTGTCCATAAAGTTGTAATTGTCTGATTTGAGGTCGGGTGGCGATAGTCCTCGTGATGGGCTGTGAGGCAACCTTTGTGTAAGACAGTAAATGACGTCTGTTTGAGTAAGGGAGTACATGTGCATGACCACCTTGCTGTGGTTGGAGGCGTAGGAATACTGAGGGGAAATCTTTGTGACTAATAGTCGTATTAGGGTCATATTGTCTGCACCATCTAGTCCGAAGTCTGAGAGTAGGTGTGTTGGCGGTTTAATTCTTAAGAGTATTCAAACTGGACGAGGTCCCGGGGGTTTTCTACGAGTTTGTAGTTTCCTCGTTAACAAAAATCTTGCGTGTACTTTACTTACTTCCGCGTTATATTTGATTTATCATTTATAATTAAAGTATCATACTTGGTTGTTGACATAGCCTTTCGGATTCTTGTATTGACTCCCTTGTGTGAATCAATCAGATCTGAAGGAGATCTTGTTCTTGAGTTCTTGATTACACGAACAGTTCAAGGTTTGACTTATAGGTGGACTAAAATAAAAGATTGGTGGTGTACTCAGTACCCTCGTCTTTCAGTTCAGAATACGTGTTTTTATACTCCTTTACCGGTTCCTAAAGCTCCATGGCTTGAGATTAGCATGGTTTATACTGGGTTTACCTTGTACTGCCAAAGGTAATGATTCTGTGATGTTAGTGGTTGATCGATATTCAAAGATCACTCACTTTTTTGCCTGCAAAAAGACTATTGATGCTTCTAATGTTGCGTATTTGTCCTTTAAAGAAATAGTTCGTCTCCATGGGATTCCAAAATTTACTTCTGATCGAGACACTAAGTTCTTGAGTTATTTTTGGAAGACATTGTGGATGCATCTGAGAACTAAAGTACAATTCAACACTACTTCTCATGTACAAATAAATGACCAAACTGAAGTGGTTAATCATTCTTTATGTAATTTAATTCGAGCTAAGTGTGCTGACAACAACAAGCAGTGGGATACATTATTACCTCACATGGAGTTTGCTTTTAACACTTCAGTAAATAGATCTACTGGTAAGACTTCATTTGAAATTGTTTATCTAAAGTACCAAATCATATTCTAGACTTGGTGGTACTTCCTAAGAATAATACTTCAAACATAGCCGATAACATGATAGAAAGGGCACCTGAGATTCATCTTGAAGTTAAATCAAAACTTGAGGAGTCTAATGCAAGGTTCAAGGAAGCCGCAGACAAACATAAACGATTCAGACTTTTCAAGAAGGATAATTAATCATGATTCATCTGAGAAAGGAGAGATTTCTAGTGTAAACTTATAACAAGACCAAGATGAAGAAGTATGGTCCATTTAAGATGCTGAAGAAAATCAGTGACAATGCTTATGTGATTGATCTACCAAAGGATTGGAACATTTCCAATGTGTTCAATGGTCAAGAGGTTTTCACTTTTCATGGAGATAATGAGCTTATGTTTCTTACAGGATGAGCACATCCCGTACAAGTTCAAGAAGTTGTATAGAAACCAACTTCTTTTATTTATTTCTGATTTAAGTCTTTTCCCTTTTTAGCTTAGTTATATTAGCTTAGTTATATGTTAGGTATTCTATTCTTAGTTAACTTCTTTTATTAAGTTGGTAGTCTAAGCATATATACTCGGGATGTTATCTTAGTGAAACACGTTGCTTTTCGATATTAAGAATTCATAATTATTCAAACTTCTTAACTCTCTGATCTAGTTTACAATCTTCATCTTCGTAAGTTATATTCTTTCCCATCTCTGCAATTTCTGTATTGCTTTCTTCTTATATTCTACGTTAATAATGATATGGAGACTTATAATCACTTGTTCCTTCATTGCATGGTTGCTCACTTTGTTTGGTCAATGGTGCTACCAAGTATGTACTGTTTATGGGTCTTCCTAACACTTTCAATATGTTAGTACATGTGGCATCAAGCAGGATTTTCAAACTATGGGAACAAAAATGATAATCGACTCGCTCCAACAACTAGCTTAGACAAATAGCTGCTGAGTTGGCGTATAGTGTACAAAAAAACAAAAGACAATTTTCACTTTGTTGACCCGATGAAAAAGCTAATTTAACTAATAAACAAAGATTATATGGAATATAATATTGAAAATCAAAAGTCAATAAAGAAAGTAAGATCTCTATCTCTTATCCATAAATTTCTCCGTCCACTCTTTTCTTCTTCTTTTGTTCCGTTTCTTCTTCTTCCTCTTCTCTAGATTTATTACTGGAACAACCACATGAAACATCCATTCCTTACATAAACCCACTTAATAGTATTTTAAATTAAAGTATTTAACAAATTGATCCCCATTTGTTCCCTTTTATATGATCA
>JAJJMA010302230.1:0-15820 GCA_023529015.1 Papaver nudicaule | reverse complement strand
TGTTGGGGTGGTGGTGTTTGTTTTCACAGTTACATGATGACCAAAGCCTTTCAAAAGAACATTTTTTAAAGCGGGTAAAATGATATGGTTATTTTGCGGAAATCATTTGTAGTAACAACTAACGAGTTATAATACTTTTTTGACACTATTTGCTAATTCACTGTTGCGCTTACAAACATTGATAGGTTACACGCATTCCTTCTTCTCGAAAGGTCGAAATACCACCTTCGTTGATATTGGAAATGTGTGGAAGCTTGATATTTAGCGAAACATGGCCTACTATTTTTTGATTGCCTTGATATATTGAAGGAATTGGAGATGTGAATTATTCCCATTTACCCTTCTTCTGATTATGGCTCCCCTTTTCCCTTCTTCAGTTGTTTCGTCTTAACCCTCTTAACAACAGTTAAAAACCTTAGGGTTTACTGATTAATTATCTTCACCAGGTGAAATGAATTCAAAGGCGACGATCTTGCAATAGCTCCTGGTATTCCAGATAGTATTGCAAAAGGTATCTATTCTTCTACTGTGCGAGGCGTTTGAGGTTACCGATGATATTTACTGTCAGATCAATTTTCCAATGTATAGTTCGTCAACTGATGTCACATTATAGACAGATGTTGGAAGGTTGGAGTAGTCAGATGATACTATGATAAATAATGTGTGTTGAAGTAAAACCCTCTATATCCGGTGTCTCGACGACAATGTAACTGGAGCCGGACCTGACAGGCAAATTTTATTCATATGAGGAGACTTTGGAATAAGTCTGTTTTGCACATATTGGAACATCATGAGGTGAGTTGTTGGTTATGTTTTACCCTTTATATCGTCATATGGTGACATCGAAGTTTTAGAGAAGGTGGGAAGAAAACGGCAGCGTGATTACAGTGAGAATAATGACTGCCATGATTGTTGTTTTTGGACAAGGAAAAAAACAGGAAAGGAAGGGAATTGTTCCTGTCGTTGATCGGAGCACTAAATGGAGTAAATTGATGAAGATTTTGATTCCGATACAGAAAGTTGGGTTTGAGCTGAAAATGAAATTGGCAGCAAGGTTATGGATTGAAGCAAGAACAGAGAAAGAAGATGATGGTTGCTGCAATGTTAGAGACTTGGGTTATTGGTTGAATGCGAATTCTATGCAGGAAAGGATTTAAACCAGGGCTTATACATTACCAGGAAGGTTGTACTGCAACAACAGGAAGATGCAGTCCATACATTCGATGAAAGGCCTGACTGAGCCGGCAGTTACTAAACTGGGCTCTTTGCCACCAGTTTTCTAGCCAATTTGCCGCTCTCTAGCCTACTTGGTTTGTATGGTTTGTTTCCAATGGTTAAGAGAGGACCTCAAAGCTGAAAAATGAGGAGGAATCAGTTGTTTGAATTGTCACAGTTGGGTTCAGTTTGAGCCAAGAGGACAGGGATTTAAAAGTTGAGATGACAATGAAAAATGGGTTTCCGGCTGCTCATTATTGACGTAATTCCTAATGCAAACATCACCATCATTGTTATGACCTCAAAACTTCAATTGAGAGTCACATCAAATAGCTAATTCCCAGAAGATAGGAATTTAAAAGTCGTGGCGCTGCTGTATGCTTGGGTTATGCATTAAACGAGAAATCAGGAGGCTAATGATTGGTATTGAATAAGTGGGAGAACTGGGTTCTTATCGAAATCGATATTGGCAGCAAATACCAAGGCTCTGAGCTTCATGCGAAACGCTCAATTGCTAAGGGTGAATTTGCTATCTCAGCTTCTATTTATTGTTCTTTCGTGTGTCTATGGGAATGTTTTAGTTCTATTTTTGTAGGGTAGTTCATACAAGCCACACCTAAATGCGTGGGTAACTTTATGTTGCAGAACATTAAAATTATGTACAGTTTTTGGTTTAGTTTTGATGTTGTAGCTAAGGATGCCTGTGATTGAATTGTGGGGAATAATCATGATGTTTCAAATGGAGTTAATTGGCTAGAGGCGATTATACACAACTCACAACTATGAAAAATGTATTTCGTCGTCGGGTATGTTGGTACAACTACATCATATGATCCTGCGTACCTGCATATTGGAATTGTACTGACAGACCCAAAGCGTTGTAGTTTACTTGCTGCAATATCAAAAAGAACTAAAGAATGACTGAAGAGAACTAAATAGTGGAAACCTCACCATCATTTACTCGCAAGCCTTGAAACTCATTGCACCCTTTGATTCGCAGACCTTGAAGATTATAATTTTTCTGGAGTATGCATAACGGAATGAATAAAAGCTCATAGTGGTTGCTCATATAAAAACGACTTCAAAGTAATTTAATCTGAGCGGATCGAAGACCATGTTAACACCACAGATTCGTTGAACAATAAAATTTAATTCGTTTAGATTTGTCTGTCCAATTGCTAATTGTTTTAATTCGAATCTGCAGTATGCATCCTTGACTGCGGAATAATGGTATAATATACTGATGAGACGTGGGCAGATCAAGGTACAAGCAATGCCGCACCACCAATGTGGTGTTTCTGTAAATGAGCCGACGCAGACACCGGGAAAGATGGTGAGACTCTTTGTCTTGCATGCTTATGGGTCGCGTATACAACAACTAGAAAATAATATATTTAGTTGTACATCTGCTGACAATATGACTAGACGTTAATTTAATGCATCTGTAGTCTTATTAGATTGACCCCGTGCTTTAGTCAGTTCTACTTTTACACGCGTCATATATATCCTCAAGTGAGGTGCAATCATTTACTTTTAGGATTTCCTCGATACATCTCGATACCATAATTATCTTGCTACCTAATCTCAGAAGCTTCCGCGTGTCTCGCAGACATTTGGTATCTATACTTACGAAATTCTGTGGGTTTTTGCAGGGATTTCAGAGTTTGAAGGATGCTGAATCAGAAACTTGAACATGGATTGGTGGTTGCGGCTCAGGAGGCATGGAACTTGGCAGAATCTAAAGCCTTTCAGACTGTAAATTTCGACTCAAACTGCCACAGACTGACGAAGGTCATAGATGGTGAAGAAACTAACCCAAACTTGGATGCTCAGTCAGTTTGGGATGGATGACTAGAAAAATCTTAAGTTACATACAATCGCATGTAGCAAATATTGTAACTGTAATTTTGTTTCCAAATCAGCATGTTACATGTCTGGTTACCCACCTAGCTGCATTCTTAATGTTTTCAACCAAAATGCATATGTAAAAAGTTAGCTCGCGCAAAACCGTAGCACCAACATCTTTGGCACGGTATCTCTGTAGTTGAGCGATCAATTTTACTTAAAGGTTGATCAAAGAAAGAAAACAAATAGAAAAAACATGAGTGATGAAAATTTACTTAAAAGTTGAGCGATCAACCACCAAAAAGTCGACAAAAGGTTGAGATATCAGTTATGTTAAGAATTTATAATTTATTTTTGATTTTGCTGATTTCATCGGATATTCAAATCAAATAAAACAATTATACAAGACAGATATCAAAGAATTTGTATCAATGTTACTCGCGTGATAACAACAAACATAATTATTAACTAACTAACATCAGATCGTGAAATGATCATTTTTTCCAAACAAAACAAAGCATAAAATTCTATGTTTGGAATGCTAGGGCTGCATAAAATAAAGGGGAAAAATTTGTAACCATATGCTAGACAAATACTAATATATTTTTTACAATTAAGACATATAAACTAAACAAAGAGTAGATGCAAGAAAAAAAAACAAGAAATATGTAACCATTCTATACCAGGGATCAAACACATCAATAAGTTGATCAATTACAAAAGCAAGGGAGAAAACCAATTACCTTAACTGTGAAATAGAACCCAGATCTGACTTTGCATGGGAATTGAGCGACCAGGAAACTTGATTTCATACACCCGTTGTCAAGAGGTTTTGAGAATAACAAGAAGCGATAGATACACGATAATCTATAGAGAACAACGAAAAGGACTTTCAGGTAAATATGGTCAAATATGGGTCGGGTAAATAGAAATAGTCTGATTAATTAGGGCAATATGGGTCGAGTACCAAAAAAAGACTAAAGTAATACTTTTTTTTTTTTTGTTAAATAAAATGTTTGGCTTTGTTAAAAACAACCCTTCTTGGCATTTAATTGACAATTACATTTAATTGTCAATTACAAGACAAAGCTTCTATATAAACAAAGTTTCTACATAAGAGTTGACCAGAAGTTAAGTTGAATTCCTACAAGATAAAGCTTCTATAGAAACTACCTTCAGTCTACGATCAGAGACAAGGCTACAATAGAGATGTTAAGAGAAAACAATTATGGAGTACTATGCGATAGGAACCCAAAAAAAAAATTATGACCAACAAAACCTAAAACGAAACATCCAACTATTCGGTGAGATGTACCAAGATTCAATTATAAACAATGAAGGACACCAATTAAGAAAAGATAGGCTGTTATTCAATATTTTAACTGACGGTACAGGTACAATTACTAAGCAATGCACCATCAGACCACCAGTTATTGAAAACCCAAAACGCATGTTGGAGATATATCAAGGGTCAATTGCAAACGCAGGTCACGGTAAGAATCACCATGCCAAATAGGGCGATGGAAAGAACCAAAAAAAAATATTAAAAAGATATACACTTCAATTGTGATGATTTTCTTTGTGAAGCTATTGTATTTGGGTTGTTTTTCCCAAAACAGGAAAAAAAAATGTATCTTTAATGTATTAATTATTAGGATTGTAGAGACTTAAGTGTTGAAAAGTATTTGCAACAGATAATCTTTAAGCTAGAGAAAGTTTGAATGCCAATTACAGATTTGACCCGACCAACCAAACATCGGAAGCATAAACCATACCTAGTCTCTTTATTAAGAAAATATGGTATTAAGGATTGGAGCCATCCGGGCCGTCCGAGGTCGATCCGAGGGCTCACAATGCATTGGCGCCCTGCATCAGCGTGCGTACGATCGGGTCCATCCGACGCACCAGAATCATCGAAAAACTCCGTCACGCTACAAAGCAGTTTTTTTTATTTTCCTCTTCTTCCTGACGACCACGAACTCTCTTCTTCTTCTCCTCCTCCTCCTCCATTCTTCTTGAGCTCTGCAAATCCGAATTCCACCAACCCTAAAAATAAAATAGCAACGACGCGTTTTTCTACATCTAACAACCAAAATCATACTGGGAAAACCAAAAGTCTGATCTTCCAAAAGAGTTAAACGAAGATGAATAAGAAGGTAAACTGTAAATTGAAGCAATATCGATCTTCAAAAAGAGTAAGTACATTAAACCCATTGTTTTTTTCTCATTGTTATGCTCATATTAGATGGTTAATTCTGTTAATTTGATGCATGGGGTATAAATTGAATTTAGGGTTCTTCAATTTAGTTTTTTTTTTTTTATTCTCGGTGCTGTGGTGATGATTACACACAAAAATAACAGCAGTTGTTCGGTATATTTTCACGAAAAGAAGAAGAGAAAGAAGAAAAACCCAAAACGCCCAACACCTCCCACCTCTTTTGATCCTGAATCGAAAATTTTAATTTTCTGTATACCCAAGAAAACGATATCTCAGCAAGCAATCCAACAAAAAAAAAGGGGGTTTTTAATCCTCTGCGTAAGGATTGACGGTTGCTGCAACATAATTGTAATTGCAACTGCAGCATCAGGTCTTCTTCTTCAATTTGATTCATGCTGAAGTAACTAACTCTCTTCCTCTGTCTCTCTTTCGAATTTGGGTTTCGTTATTAGAGGGTAAGTATTGTTTGATCTAAATTAGGGTTCATCGATTTTGTGGATTAGGGTAGATTGATTCTGAAATTATAGAAATACTGATTAGGGGTTTGCTCCGTTGATGTGCTTGAATGGGTTTGTGCTTAAAAGATTCTTTTCCTCTTTGTCTGATTTTTGTTACTTTTTTTTTCTGTTTGATTGCAGATTTTACAGCTCAGGTCTTTCTTTGTTGCTAATCTCTTAACCCTGAATTAATATTGGATTAATCCGCACCTTCTAATTCAAAACGAGGAACATTGTGGATGATCATGGTTCGTGTAACTCTCTCTTATCTATAATGTCATAAGCAATTATTTAACCCCAATTTTTTATTTTCTTTTCATTCATGGATAGATTCCTTTTTTTTTGTTCTCTAATTTACTGTTGTTGTTCTTATTGTATTGATAGTATTGTATTTGACATTTGCAACACTTTTTTTGTCTTGCATAAACAGATTCCGATGTTGCTTGCTTTTGCTCATCTTTAAAGTATGTGGCACATAAAATACAAATATTATACGGTTTTGGTTTTGTATAATAGGGGTTTTATGATTTTGTTTTAAACTTCTAATGATGTTCTTTGATATCTTTTCAGCCCCTTGCTTGGTCTTCCTCATACAATTTCTACTGATTAGCACCATGGTAAGACATTCAGGTTCATCGGAAGTTTCAATTTCATCGGCAATTCATGATTTTACTGCAACGATAAATATATGTTCCTGTGGAATTCTGCACCTACTGATGCTCCATGGCCAATGTTGATGTTTGACCAATTCATTAATAGGTATCAAAGTCGTCTACCTGTCATCGACATCAACTGTGAGAATAAATTCCAGAAGCCAAGCGGGGAGAAAATATTCTTTAATAGGATGAAATTGCGAGAAGGGTTCAGTTTGGTGCACAATGAGGAGAATTTGGTAGGCTACACGTATAAAACATAACAGTTATTTCAATGTTTGGAGAGAAACATAATACTATACTAACATTGTGTGTATGATAGGGAATGACCTTCACGTGTAAGGCGACAATAGTCGGGGTTGGTACTACCTAGCCTGTCCAAAGTGTAATCCTGAAGATGACAGCTTGAAAGGATGGTATTTTTCGATGTGCACCTGCGAAGCCAAGATATCCCTGCCAAGGTAACCTCCCTACAATAAGTTCAGTTATGGATATCAATGTTCCACTACTACTGTCTCATAGTTAAGCTTAGATTTCAAAGTGAAATCTCATCGGATTTAAGGTATTTATATCAATAACTGAACTTATTATCGAATCTTATAATTTATTGTTTCCATTTTGCTTCTATGCTTCTATGTGAAGCTTGATCTCATGGCAAAACTTTTTAGGATTCTCTTTGAAACAGTACAACAACTCATTAAACTTCAGGTATAAATATCAGTTTTGTCTAAGCAAAAAGTTTAAACAGTACAACAACTCATTAAACTTTTTAGGATTCTCTTTGCTCAGGTTTTTTGATTTTGTGATTTAGAAAGCAAACTGAACCAGGAAGATGAGGAAGAGGAATAGACGGACAAGGTAAACAAGGTAAAAAACAGAATGGGAATTTCCCCTGAATACCAGCTTAAATCTTCTTATTTTGAATGCATATCTATACTGAAAACCTGAGACATATTGCTTTCTTTCTCTATTCTATTGAGTCAGTTATTGGTTTTTATAGGTTATTCAAGTATAATATATTTCGGCTCTTGCGGAACTTGGAAGTTAGTCCTAACCAAATGTTGTTATTGGTAGTTCGCTACATGTTTTTACGGATTTATGTATCAGGTATATGAAACTGAAGGCCACAAGCACTTTAGTATCTTCACCGTGTAACAAGTCAGATGGTGGTACAAATGACAAAAGACGTTGGCTCAAGACCACTGACCATTAATGAGGAGTGACCACTGACAGGTATGGAGTAACCACTGACCATTATTTTGAATAGGATTTATTCTAATTGAAAATTTTATGTGTAAATTTAGTTTATACTTTGGTAACATCTTAGTCCTCACCAAATTGATTCGGATGTTGTTATTGGTAGTTCGCTACATGTTTTAACGGATTTATGTATCAGGTATATGAAACTGAAGGCCACAAGCACTTTAGTACCTTCACCATGTAACAAGTCAGATGGTGGTACAAATAACAAAAGACGTTGGCTAAAGACCACTGACCATTAATGTGGAGTGACCACTGACAGGTATAGAGTAACCACTAACCATTATAATTGGATTTATTCTTTCATGTGTAAATTTGGTTTAGGCTTTGGTAACATCTATCACTATATAGCATTGTTTTTATTCTCACCCATATGTAGAGGCTTTCGACATCACATAGATAACGATAGTGTGGGGGAGGGATCAATATTTGCAACTGATGTAAATGTTGTAGGTGTTTCTTATATATGACAGCGTACCACTGCTCATATTTGTCTTAGTCTACATCGTTACATGAGCGTATATTGAACATGTTGAGGCGAGCATTCATTATCTACTTTCGAATTTGAATTCTGATTTTTATTTTTTAATGAAGGGACCAACTGATCCATCCCTGTAATTATTGCTAATTTTAGGATGGTTAGAAAGGCTTGGAGAACATCCTGAGTGTTGGTGGATTTGATAAAGATTCATGATATATTAATGGAGAAAATATCAAAGAAGAGATGATTTATGGATGTGAAGGATTTGATAAAATTGAAACTTTGCAGATCCATGACCATAATAATATCTTGATATCTACGAGAAGTCCGCCATCTCTTAAGACATACCAGAGTGAGGAGGAAGATGAGGGGAATTTTGTTGAAGACAGTTTTGATTTAGGGACATTAATAGTACCTCTTCCTTAATGCATTGTATTACCCCCATCATGCTTCGTACTTCTCCAACATGCAGCGCAGTAGGTATTGTATTTTTTGTAATTTTTACACAATTTTTTCTTCGTAGAATTTGTGAGGATGGTCATGGTATGGGTAATGCAATCTTATCTGTTTTTTTTTTAACTATTATTTTATCTATTTTTTGTTATTTGATGGAATCCTATGCAATCGATGTTCTTTGTAGTGATGTTTCAACGGGTTAAAATCCATGTTGAGGAAGGACAAAACGTCTCAGTCGCATCTTGAGGGATGTTTTCGCGGTGACTGTAGAAGCTACTGACTGTGAGTATAGAAGAAGACTTTCAAAAAGATAGGAATAACTTCATGTGAGATATGCTCTCCTGGCTAACTTTTAAGAGAGCTAGACATGTTGTTAGAATATTAGAGTTGTATTCCTTTGCCTGTGTAACTTCTTTTAATTCAGCTAATAACACCATGTATTTTCATATCTTAGTTCTGCTTTTTCATTACGCCTTTCAAATTATGAAAATCAAGTTAGACATGAGCTCTATGTAGAGGCAAATTGTTTAATGATCTGAGTAAAATTCTGGGTTGAACTCGAAGCATCCAGGTTTATATTCTGTGATTGACAATCTTGCAATCTAACTGTCTAATGTCTATAGGTTCGCAAAGAGCAGACTACAATTTCATGAATTTGACACAGATCAATACTACCTGCTTTTGTGAATTTTTGTGAATTATATTAGTTATATTAGGTACAATGTGCTTTTTTCTCAGTTCAAGTACTTTTCTGAAACCATAGATGGCATTGTTAGTATTCGAATCTTTGAATGTTTAACTCAATAATGTTGTTACATTGATTTTTTTGTTTTAATGATTTCAGCAACACCAGAGTCTGGAACAAATTTAGTTGTTGGTGCTTTTACTCGGTTCAAATATTTGCTTCTTCCAGTCACATAACCATTATTTATCCAAGGGAACCAGACAGGTGCTTGATTATTTTTCTGTTTTGAATACTTATTAAGACTAACTTCTTTTGTATCCCCATTGTTGGTCATTTATGTCGATACAACTTATTTTCTCAGTCTATCTCAATCTACGATTAGGGAAATGTCATATTGAAAAATCTTTATATATGTATGGAGCTTGCTAACATTTTGATCACGGAAAGTCCTAGATCTTAGTGTGCTGATACGTGCTTCATTAGATGTAAGATTCATAGATGCATCAACAAAATAACTTAAATTTTGTTTTTATGCATAAATGGACATATTGCAATATTAATGTTGGTTATAGGTAGTGTGAGCTTGGGTAAGGTCATTGACTAATTCGTATCTACTGAATTTGAAAGTTTAGCAAAATGGACGATCAATCATAGGTTATTTTTTTTATGTGAAAGTTAATTCTCGGAACAGGGTAGTTAGAGAGTGCATAAATGAGTTACATGGCATGTGCCTTTTTTTTAAATATTTTTCATCTCAACACTGAAGCTTGGTGATAACCAGAAAAGGTAATATCACTTAGGAAGTTGCATGTGGATCTATCTTAAATTAATTGTATAAGATTTTCATGTGGTGCATTAATGTTGACTTATTTGTTATTTTCCTGAATCTTCTTGCTACCTATGTCTTCTTCTTTGCATCCATTATAGATCTTTGATTCTTATTTTTTTTACTACTCACTCCTAAATGCCGCATAGGTCATTTCCTTGGTTTAACTTTGACGGTTTTTCGTTGCAATTTGAATGTGAAAAAATGGGGGTCGAAGAGTTCGAACCTTCTCCAAAACAACGCTTGGGAGTCTAACGTCTTTCTTTTGTATCAAGTGCAGACATAAGGAAAATGGGATGGTCTTACTTGATATTTGTGCCCTGCTAATTAAGGTATACTCTTCTTTCATTGACAAAGTGAACTTCAAATATAAGAAATCATTCGTAACAGGTACAAATGTATATGTCTATGTCAACTGATCTTTTTGTTCGAACAAAACTATTGTTTGTTGTAACGTTTGATCACATAATACATTTTCTTTTTGCTAAGGGCGCTAAAAAACTTTCGCCAAAAGTTCTGAGAAGTGCATTGAATAGCTAAAACCTTCTGGTGGTAGCTAGGTGCATTCCAATTGTAAGTGTGGTTCACACTTAGAAACATCTACATTTTCGATAGAATCCCTATTGATCAGATTGGTTATAGCTTTTGAAGATGCATCTAATATTCTTTAGTTTTCCTTTTTCGCTTTACATATAATATGATTACAAGTTATAGAAAAGCAAAGAGATGGTTATCTTTGTATGAAGTCGCGATATGTTTTTCGGAGAGGAGAATAGACAACTAAATGGGGTAATATATCTTTGCAGGAGCATCAAGTTTCTTTCCCAAGAATAGGTAAGTTCATTGTGAACTAAATCCATGTGATGGTATGAATTGACAAGGACCTGATGGTATGGTATGAATTGCAAAGTGTTAAAATACATTGGTTATGGGTAGGTTCATTTCAACGGTAAGACTGATTTTGTGATGTTGATCAAATTCATAATGGATACCTCTTTCAGTTACATGTCTTGCCACTTGCTGTCTTAGCTCAGCTGGAAGAGCGCATGGGTTTGAACCATGTGGTCGTGTGTTCGATTCCCACAGATGGCACAGAAAATGTGACTAGATTTATGTTTTTCAGCGTAGTAATGATGAAGAGTACAACAATCAGATGGGTTAGAAGTAAATAGCTTGGGTAGAAAATACTACATCGAAAATACGATTCTTTGAAACAATACAACAACACACAAAATTTCAGATATGTATATCGGTTGATATAGTACACAATTCGATTATTTTTTATAATTCTTTCATTATGTTCATCTTTTAAGTTTTGTTTTGCCATAATCTTGGGTCAGATTGAAGAGACTTGCATTGCATCTGCATTCTACCTTGACTGTAAATTTTGATCAAACTCATTCAGTCTTCATATCTTTGTCCACACCTTAACACTGCGTCAATGCCATCATTTGATTGAAATGGAAAAAGACAACGGGAAGGTTTAATCTTTTGGTGAGGTCAAAACCTTTATTATATAGCCTGATTGTGGTTTGTTAACTATTTTTCAGGTTTATTATGGGGCAAAGTTTAATCGTAGTGCAAGTTTTTAGGGTTGTGTTAACGTAAAACGACGACGGGGAGGAATTGAAGAAGAAAATGTAGGTTATTTATAGATACCCGTACCCCAGAATGTTTGTGTGGTTTGTTGACTTTTGCTTTTGTTTTTAGGCTAGCAATTATCCCAAGATAGATTGATCGGTAAAGTTGCTGGCAAAACGGTAGGTTATAAGTTTATTTCTTCTAAAGTGCATGAGATATGGAAACCAAAAGGTAAATTACAAATTTTAGATTGAGGATGTGATTTATTTATGTTTAAATTTGAACTTCCTGAGGATTATAGGCATACCATGCTTGAGGGGTCGTGATTCATTGCTGGGCATCATTTCTCTCTCCAAAGATGGAAACCAAATTTCAAACCATCTGAGGAGAAGATTCAACGTGTTGTGACGTGGATTAGATTGCCTGAAATACCTTTGGAATATTATGATAAGGAAATACTTTCCAAAGTAGCTGCTAAGTTAGGTAAACTTATCAAGATTGATACCACTACTTTGGCTTCGTGGTAAGTAACTAAGTATGTTAGGATTTGTGTGGAAATTGCCACTGATAAACCACTCAAAACATCCATTCGTGTTGGTAATTTGATACAAAAATTTGAATATAAGGGTGTTGGTATGGTCTGTTTTCATTGTGGTATATTATCCCATAGAAAGAAAATTGTCCAGAGTTAATTCCGAAAGCAAATACTGAAAGTGGTAATGTTGATGCAGGTACAAATATTGTTGCAGGAGAATGGTAATGGTAATACAAGCTCTAAAGTGGTTAGCAAATACATGAAGAACAGGGCTCGGACTAGGGACCTTGGATGCTTGCAGACAGTTGATGTACCAAAGAAGAATGAAAGCCGTTAGGAGGTTCAGTTTCCAATTGGAACGAGATCACTGCCTCAATACCAATTCGTGACGGGGAAGACAAAGGTGGGATTTTTTTTTAGTTTTTGTACGCATTAACGTAACTCATGATCATGTTCAACTATATCTTACGTACAGTACTCATTATGTGTGCATGTAATTCTATTTAGAAGTAAAAACTATACCTATAATGGCTAGGTAAATGGGAATTTGCGTAAATTTCTGAGTGTGTTTGAAATTGCCAGGCAGCTGCTTCCGAGTATTAGTTGCTGCACATATGGTTGATCCTCTATCGAAGGCATTAACCATTGGGATCAAAGCTCATGAGACTTCTATCCACTATTGACGACTGTGTTGTTCCTGTGTGCATCATTGTGGATGTGGGTGGCGTGGAACATACAGATGGGCAGGATCCGTCATTTGCTCATGTATTTATGGTATGGCGGAGTTACCAAAGAAGGTTTGTATGCAAGGTACGACTAAACTATCCTTCTTCTCTTTTGTCTCAAGGTTTGTTTATTTTTTTTTGGTTGACTGGAATATTACCTAATTGGGTACGACTAAGTCTCATAACTAGAATATTTCCTGATCGGAGAGATGTACATCTCTTTTGGGCTGCTGCGAACTGATTGACGCATCTAACCAGTTAGGTATCAGAGTTTGTTTTCCTTCTTGAGCAATTGATTTGAGCTTATCTTCATCTTATCTAGCGGCTATCGACGGAGAATCTTCAAGGCTCTCTTTTTGCTGCGACATTATTATTTTTGTTTTGCTTTCTCGCAGCAGAGAAATTGTGGAGGAAAACGTTGATATAGTTTCGATTCAAAATTGTACTCTTAATTTTGAAACACAGATTGTTTGCTTTAAAGTTGGAAAGAACTCTAGATCGAGTCATAGAGAGAAAGCTCATTTACAAGATGTGGATTACTCTGAAAGAGTTAATTGTAATGAATAATTATTTGTTATTTTTGTCGCAGGAAGTAGATTTGGAAGAGATACTAGGGCGTGAGCTTGCAGATATGCCATTAGGAGAGCTTTATCAAGCACACTCTAAGGGTCAAGCACACACTCTAAGGGATTTCATGTTGTACATCAAAATAACAAAATGACCAAGGGATTTCATGTTGTACATCAAAATAACAAAATGAGTGAAGTTGGACGAGCTAAGACGAATAGGTAGTACTCTATTTTATGCTTCTGTTTGTGTTTCAATAAATTTCATGTGGTATTTAGTTTTTTCTTATTTAATGAATGAAGGCCAGTGGAAATCAGTCACGAGAAACATACGAGGAGGAGGTTATGGAGTTACTTTAAGTTCCTGGAAAGGTAGGTTTCGGTGTTTGGTTATTTTACATTGTTGGTTTTATAATGACAATGGCGGATAATAAGTGAGGAGGCTGTTCCTTAGCCAACTCAACACTTAAATCCACCGCCCCGGCTAATTTATAAAAGCTAATTTGATTTTAGCTTATTGTGTGGTCTACTTCAAAGAAAAAAAAAAGAGCATGTGAAGTTTTCAGTGGTTTTATCCGTCGATTAGGAGCATATGTCTTTACTGTATGTGAACTCGCATGATATTCTTGGTCGAGTCCCAGCTAATTTGACCCGACCAATTCAACGCTCTAATCCACGGCCGGGGCCTTAGGTCCCGGCCTATTAAACTAACTTAACAACGAGGCTCAACTTTTCGAAAACTTTTCTACAAAAATACCTTTTTGTAGAAACGAAGCCACCTATCAAAATACCGTTTGGAAATGAATTTTTTTTGTTTGTGTTGAGTGATTGATTCTTGCATTTTTTGAATTAAAAAAAATTGGTCTTTTCACGTTTCACTAAAATGATTCAATAGGTATTTTTCTCCGCTAACTTGCAGAAAAAAATAAAGCAAGACAGGGAAGCTTTGGCTTAACAAAGAGAGAGAGGTAACTAAGATTCATGAATTCATATGATATACTTTCCCTTCCTCTTTGTCTTCGTTTTGTTGTAATTGCATGTATATATGACTTAAAAATGTTTTTCACTTTAGTTTTTGTAGAAGCGGTCGTGCATGGAAAATGAGGCCATTAGATCAGTGAGGTATGTTTTCATTTTCATTCGCTTATGCTTAACCATTATAGTGTAAGCACCATATTATCTTATACTGTAGTGGTTAGTCAGTTTGGTCATACAAAGAAACATGAGTTTCGATGCTTTAGAACAGTTGACCCTCCCATGGTTCTCTATTGGTCTTTTATCGCAAGGTTATCATAATTTTGTATAATAAACATAACTCCCCGATACCATCAATTATTGCCGTCTTAGCTCAGTTGGCAGAGCGTGGGGCATTCCGCTTCGAAGACGTGGGTTCGATTCCCACAGATGGAAACCTACATAAAAGGCTAATCAAATATCAGTTTTGTAGAAACTGGCATGGATCAATGTAGAATTATGGTGCCTAAATCAACTAGCTCACGGGTAACGCTGGTTTGTAGGTAATCATGAAACCCCATGCATGCACCCAACTATCCCAACACCATAAATTTGGCGAACAAAAACTCGGGATCGCTCTCACGGCCGGGGCAGTAGGTCCCGGCCTATTAGACCAACTTAGCAACGAGGCTCAACTTTTGGGTTGTACTCTCGGACAACCTTTCTAAATTTACCGAAAGGTTGAGCGCCGGCCGCAGGCCCGACTAACTCTGGAATTTGCTAACCCTTAACCGGGGCCGTAGGCCCCGGCTGATATGACCTGACAAACTAAATACCGGAAACTTGCGCCAACCAACTTTAGAATTTGCTAACCCACGGTCGGGGCCATAGGCCCCGACTGATATGACCCGACCAACCAAACACCGGAAGCATAAGCCCCGACTAACTCTTGAACTTGTTTACCCACGGTCGGGGCCGTAAGCCCCGACTGATTTGACCCGACCAACTAAACACCGGAAACATAAGCCCGACTAACTCTAGAATTGGTTAACCCACGCCGTGGCCATAGGCCCCGGCTGATATGACCCGACCAACATAACATTGGAATTTATTAGTCCCGAGTAATATCTAGAAAATTAACAAAAATGTTGAGCAACGATGACACCGACACGACCAACTCAACACTTTGATCCACAGCCGGGACTGTAGGGTTCTGCTAATTTAACTCGACCAACTTAACACGAGAGCTGTAGCCCCATACTAATAAAAGAAAAGAGATTGATCAAATTTACTTAAACGCTAAGTAATAAAATTTACTTAAAA
>JAJJMA010302229.1:0-13481 GCA_023529015.1 Papaver nudicaule | reverse complement strand
GTTTGACTCGCTCTGAGAAGAATAGAATAAGAAGTCAGAATTGAGACAAAGGATAAGACACAGCGAAATGCACCCTAGAAATCTACCTTCTAGCTCGCTCACGTGCCTACAAGCACCAGTTTGGGCTTCTCTAAGGAGATTTAGATGGGACTCAAATTTAGTATTGGTGGATGATCCAGAAACGCTTGCCACTTGCTGAAGTTGAGACATCAGTTGGTTATTGAGTTGTATAGCCCTATCGCCATGGATTTTGGCAAAGTCTTTCCACCTTTGAATTTCTTGCTGGGCGGAATCTCTCTCAGAAATTGCAAGGTTTAAGCGAGAGGCAAGTTTGTCAGCCCTTGCTTTTTCCCCTTGGAATAAAGAACTCACCCTCATATGATCCACCATGGCAGTCTCCTTTCGCTTGTTATTAAGTTCTGCTAGACGGCGAGCGTTATCACGTTCACTCTCAATCCACTTCAAATCGGCTTGGGTGGCTTTGAGAAGATTATCAAGGTTAACATTAAGTTCGCTAACATAATCTAACTCTCGGCATTACCACTTAATAGTCTTAGCCTAGCCAAACAACAGATCGCACTGCCTAGCGTTAGCATTCGCCAAGTTATCAATCTCGGTTTCAACTCGCTTCAGTCGGGCATCAGAATGCTGTTGGCAACCTTAGAAGGGGCAAGATCTAAGGGTTTCGGCGAAAGTCTAAAACAGGAAGAAAAATTCACAAAACAACCAAGGACCAAAGGGAGCTTACCTTGCAAACCATTACGCTCTTCTATACTCTTAGCATTCGCTTTACGCCATCCCTCAGCAGCCTCTTCCTTCTCTTTCACTTGGCGATTAAGGTTTTTGTTCTCACGATTCAAAAATACGATTTTATCGCTCTGTGCTTCGAAGGTGTCAGTAAGGCTAAGGTAATGTTGAAACCCCTGAGGCAGAAAGAAAAGAAGTCAGTAAAACAAAGCATATGTGCATGAAGAATAATCACCGCGGCGGCCATAGTGAAATGCTCCTGGGGAGTCAAGTCATGAGCCACAGAGGATAAATCCCACGTATGGGCAAAGCCAGTTGTATAATACTTCAACATAGCTTCATAATAAAGGGAATTCAGACTACCCTTTTCCTCCAGCGAAAGTAATTTAGAGAAAGAGTCAGCAAGTATGTTAACCACTTCGCCAGTAGCACCCCTTCTTGGGAATCTGAGAGGTTTATCGTCGGGAGGCATCTTGTGCAAGTCTGTGAGAGCAGCGAAAGAAGAACCTGGAGCTCACCAACAGGACTGGTAAGGGCAGTACTGGTAGTAAAGGATTGTTGGGGGTTAGCAACATTCTCACTAAGATTAGTGACAGAGACCTCAAATTTTGCTCAAGCGGAGTCTCTGTAGGCTCTGGGTCAGTCATCACTATATCGCCATCCTTCTCCTCTAAGATGGTTTCCAAGTTCTCAGATGCAGCAGTCTTTCCTTTAAGATGAATCGGAAACTTCTTAGAAGAAGGTTTTGTTGAAGCTGGAGTTGTACGCCTTGGACGAGTGGAAGCTGATTGAGGCAACAACACAGCAGGTTGCTGAGGCAAGGTTTCGCTAACGTTAGCGGATGGTTCGCCTTGAGGATTCTCGGCGGAGGGAGTTGCCTTGAGCCTTTTTAGTGTTTGGCGAAGTTCTTCTTCAGGAGTCAAGGCGGGAGCATCCTGCGAATATGACGCCACAACTATCAGATCTTGAAACAAACAGAGGCAAATATAGATATATATATATTTTAAAAATATATACAAATATATTTTTAAAATAAGCAAGACTTAATGTGTTTGTTACCAGATCTTCCGTTGTGATTTTCTAAGACAACCCAGAGACAATATAGATATATATTCCAAGGAAGAAAAATTGCTCTCTACCTGATTTGCAGACTCCCCAGCTTTGGTTTCTGATGATTTTCTCTTCTTGGTGGTGCTAGATTTCTTGACAGCGGAGGGCAATAGCATCCAATTGCCCTTTGGATCCATATGAATTTTCCCATCCGTATCACGATATAATTTCTCCTCATCCCAATTCACTTGGAGGAAATCATGATCTTTGAAGCGCTTATGTTCTTCAGGAAAATCCAGTCGCTTGATCGTCTTTTCTTTGTCACACCACCCTAGCAGCCAAGGACATTCTAACAAGCAAGGTAGATTGGACCAGCCGCCTTCAGTAGACTTCCTCGCCGTAGTGACACCTGAAGCTTCTTTGCTGTTCACAGCACCAAGCATGACCTCCTGTGGCTTTAACTTTTTCTTGGCAACAAAGCGATAAGCCCAGGGTTCACCCCTTATCGCCGAAGAAAGAACATCATATTATTTTAGGAAATTCTCAACAGTATATGATTCAGGAGGGAACCGCTCTTCCTCGAACAAGTCTGGATAGTTGGTCTGGTTACTACGGCGAAGCTTCCACTCCACCAAAATGCGAATAGCATTCGCCGTAAGTTGAAAGGGACTTCTCTTTATAGCCAGGAATATATCACACATGAATGTGTCGGCGGGATCGTACAATGGGAATAGATTCGCCTTCCCAGCCTTGAGTGTGCCGTAAGCAGTCACCGCCTTCTCGGCGTGTTGCCCAGTTATGCGAAGATCTTCTAGAGTAGTGGGAGTTGGAGCCTTTTTCAGACTTTTGAAGTGATTCAACGTTAAGGGATGAATGAAAATCTTGTCGTAGGCACAATACTCAGACCATTGCTTCCAGGATGATCGTGGTGGAACCTTAGTAGCGATAGGAGATTTTGGAGAGTTAGTATCAGCAGAAGGTGAACCAACCACTTGAGCGGCAGGTTTTGCAGGGCGAGAAGAAGTTTGAGCGGTAGAAGCCATTAGCACGGAGTTGGTATCGGAAAAGTTGCAGACGAGATGGCGACTAACCGGAAAAGCAAGAACAGCCGGAAAAGATGAGTAAATCAAAGAGAAATCGAAGGATATATAGTTGGAACTAAAGAGAGAAGTGTAGGAGGAAGGTTATGATGAAAGAAGAGTGGGTTCGATGAGATCCAAGGAAAGCAGGAACGATTGAAGCAGCAACAGTAGTCTTTCCGGCAGGTTTTAGGAGTAAAGGAATTGCAGAAGGTTTTTGAGGAAGAAGAGGGTAGAAAATTTCGAGAAGAAGGTAAAAGGAAGAAGGAAGAAAAGGGGTTGATATTTATAGGGCAAAAGAAGGGAAAGCAACCGGCGCGAACGGTTACTGGTCATAAAGTGAAACCTTTGCATGCGTGACATGTGGCGTAACTGAAGCAGAAGTGGAGAACGTGGGCGCGGCATTTTCGGTGGATTAAGAAAAAATTTCACCCCCGGCGATCAAAGATCTTGGAGATGAAAGAGGTAAAATATAAGGGTAGAAAATGCCTTTGCCCAATAATAGCATACTAAGGGCGAAGATGTATCAGAGAGATAGCTCATGGGAAGCATGGAATCATTAGTAGAAGCTTTGGGCGAAGCATTCCAAGACAGGATGTACCAGCGAGACATGCAGAAGGAGCTGGCGAGCAAAGTGACATTAGCGGGAGTAAGGGCGCCACAACGGAGGTAGATAAGAAGTAGTTGAGCATTTATTACTCGTCAGAATGGATAGATTATCAGAGTTGACTTGTTGACTCAGTGGAAACCTCGTCAGCAATCCTTATCCTTAAGAAGACTTGCCCGCCAAGGTCAGATAGGCAAAATACTACCTCGGCGACATGGTATGTCGGTGAGTAGGGACAAAGTAGTGTCAGAAAGAGTATTGTTGGTATTAGTTGTTTCCCACTTTGTAATCTTCTATAAATAGCGAGAGAAACCTTTGAGAAAGGGGTTGGACATTTCATGGTTTGGTCTAGAGAGAGGAAAAGTATCACTTGCTCTCCTTAGCCCAAGACAGGAATTAGGGTTCTTATTGTGAGATCAGACTTGGAAGATTGGCAAGGTGAGAGAGTTGTAATCATGCTTATATTAGTGGAATCCCTTGGATGTAGTCCTCACTTATGAGTACGAACCAAGTAAAATCTCTTGTCAAGTATCTCTAACCCTTAACTCTTTATTATCTTTTATATACATGATTTGGTGTATGTTTGTGTATGATATTTGGGTGTACAGTCTAAGATCTAACCCTTGGGATTTTAGACTGTTACATTTTGGCGCTAGAAGAGGTTTTGGACTTGGTTTTTCTTTGTTTTTCATCATGATTTGTTGTGCTTAACATACTATTGCTCTGTTATTATGCTTCTTCTTTGAAGTCTTAGTTGTCTTTCTCATGATTCACACAGTGCTATTTTTGGTAAGGTTTATCGCTGTTTGAAGGGTTTTAGCTCAGAACTCAATTTTGCTCATAGTGTTTGTTAAGTACATCACATATTTCGCTTTTGTCACATGAATACAGCAGAAAGCGATCTTCTTGGGTAAGATTAGTGTTGTTTTTAGTATGTTTTACTCTATGGCGTAGGATTAATCATAGATCTTGAGGAAAATATGCTATTTTGGGTATGTGTGGAGAAAATATAGATATATATTACTGGTGATAGTAGAGTGGGTATCTAAAATACTGATTACCGGTGAATTAGCGAAGTAGTTTGCTGTTGAAGATAGAATGTTTTCAAAACAACTTCTTAAAATTGTCGCCGTACCTTCCTTTTGATCGAAAATCATAGTCATTCATGAAGATTTTTGCAGTTTGTTTGAAAATCTCATTTAGTCCTTTCTATCATGATTAGGTCATCATCTGCACAACATGTGATTTGAGACTGCCACTTTTGTCATTTCTTCAGCAACATTCTGAAAAGCTATTCAACTAACTCGTTTGGCATTTACCCACAGTACTAACAGAGCAATACTGTCAGGAAGTGTGTTTGTCTTCTTCTACAGGTCTTTGGCGAATGGGTCCTAGAGGAAGAAGCGGCAAAGCCCCAGCGGGTAGGCCTCCACGGTACCCTATCCTTCCTACACCAGTGACGTTTCCCAGTAGCCACAACACCAGAAGCAGGGGAGTGGAACCAGCTGGTCTGCCAGATCCCTTTTTGGCAAGTTCATCTCGGCGGCCACCTGTTCAGCGAACACCACGCCAAGAGGAGGTTTTCATGGAAGATATTACTCACTTGGAGAATGCAGGAGTAACACCTGAGCCTAACGCATTACTGCGGAGGGTTAGCAACGAAGTAGAAGCGAATACTTTCGGCGAGCCCATGGATGGTGACAGAGTAATTCAGAGAGCCATCGGCAAATCGTCTAACGCCGTGGGTGTAGTTCAGAATACTAGTGCAAGGGGTACAGTATCAGCTAATGCAATCCCAAGAGCTATCGGCGAAACACCCCAGGAGGCGGAGGAAGCACCAGCAGTCGTCGTTGAACCAATCATGGCAGCAGATATTCAGCAGGCCGCTAGTGGAAATGACATGACGGTAGTGCCAGGCACAACCATAGCTCGCCCCGTGGTGGTAGCAGATAACAAATGGTCCACTAATACTACAGAAACTTTGCTAAAGCAGATCCTTGAGGCGAATAATCGGCAAGCGGCTCAGATGCAGATGCAGATGCAGTTGCAGATGGAAACTGTACTTCAGAGCCACAGGGAGTTGATGGCGGAAAATAGGAAAGTGGCGCAGAGCAGGAGTCATGCATCCCATTCACATACAACTCGTCGTTCAGAAAAAAAAAAATGGAACTAGCACAATGGAAGTCTCAGATTCATCAGCGAAATATGACGAGAGAGGCAGAAGGAAGGATGTGTTTAGAAGAGATAGCGAAGAGTATAGTGATTCCGGGAGGCGGAGTAAGATAGATAAGGACATGAAGAAAGAGCTTCGCCGGTTAAAACCAGGGTGGCGGCCTTAAGTGGAACTTCAAAGGAGTCGAAATATAAGGTGGCGCTCTCAGAGGCGAAGAAAACACCTTTCCAAGACTGCATTATTACCTACGGGTATGTGTCCAGAAGGTTCTCCATGCCAAAATTCACATCCACCTTTAATGGAACTGGGGATCCCGCACAGCACTTGAGAAGTTATAAGCGAGACTTGGCGGCATGGGTAGGATCAGACCCCATAATGTGTATGGCATTCCCCGCCACACTCAAAGACGAAGCCTTGGCTTGGTTTGATGGGTTGGAGGAAGGAAAAATTAAATCCTTCAGTAAATTAGAAAGCAAGTTCTTGCGTACATATATTCAGAACAATAGAAGTCGGCCTGGCGTGGAAAGACTGTTTAACATTAAGAAAAGGCCTTCGGAGACCTATAAAAGTTTAATTCAAAGATGGAGAAAGTTGTGCAGCGAAGTAGGAACAGCGGTATCTGACAAGGATAAAATAAGAGCATTTATTAGCTCCATGGAGACATCAGACCCGATGTATCAAAAATTATTCTGGGAAGCGCCTAAGGATATGAAAACTTTGAGGGCTATGCAGGACCAATGTGTAAATTATGAAGAAATCCAAGCAGAAGAGCTTCGCTTAAAGAAAGAGAGAGCGAAACAAATTCATTCGATCAATAATTATTCTCCGGAGGAGCAAGAAGAAATTAGGAAAGAATGGCAGAAAGCAGAGCAGCAGAGGTTGGCACAAATTCCCTCTTCAGCGATTGTAGTACCGGGAGTAGTAAAGCAGCAACAACAAATTACCGCTGAACATCATTGGAATTCGCAAAAGCGAGACAACTATGATGGGAGAGATAATCAAAGAGGTAACAATGGTAGAGGCGGACGTGATAACCGGCGAAATGGAAATGGCGATAGGAGGTACAATGGAGATAACCGTAAATTCGGTAGAGGCAACCAGCAGCCTTTTCAAGACGCTACCTTACCAAAGTTACGTGTTTCTTATACTGATGCATGGGGACAAATCGAGAACTCAAACTGTAGAGATGACATCCGCTACCCTTATAACATAGGAAATCCCAGAGTCCCGCCAACTAACATTAATTCCTTTTGTCAGTTCATCAGTTCCACGACCACACAACTGAAAACTGCATTGGTGTGCAGTAGGAGGTCCACAGATTCATTCGCTCAGGGAAATTCCAAGAATTCCTTGAGTTGCCGCCGCCACCTCCTGTCATGGTTCAGCCAATTCAAGTTATTCCAGCTCAAGCTCCAAATGTGTATGAGGTAAAAGTAGAGCGCGACTTGTTGGAATTGGACTGCTTTTCCATTGTGCATTCAAAGATCATCAGGGATGAGTTCCACGACAATGTCCTATCTAAAGTGCGTAAGCGAGATAGAATGGGAAATGAAATTTGTAGCGTCGCTGCTAAGCAAGAACCCCTGCAGGATTGGATGAAAGCTTGTGTAGGTTTTTCCGCTGACGAGATACCGCTAGAAGGAAGAAACCATAATAACCCAGTGGTCCTTACTATCCAAATGGGGAAATTCAGATTGCCTAAAGTACTTATTGATCCGGGCAGTTTGGTGGATATTCTTTTCAACTCTGCATATGAGGCAATAAAAGCGAAAGACACCGAAATCCCTTCGCCGACAGTTTCCTCCTACAATATTTATGGGTTTAAAGGGATTGTGTCCAAGCCTAAAGGAGAAATTGAATTCAAGATTGTGATCTGTGATGAATACTTTTTGAATACTACTCTTTGCATTGTGGATGTTGATTCGCCGTATGCCGCAATCCTTGGAAGACCATGGCTGCACAGCCTAAAGGGAGTACCTTCTACTTACCATCAACGTCTAAGGTTTCCAACACCTAAAGGAGTCGCCGAGTATGTAGGAGATTTGGCAGTGGCGAAAGCTTGCAATACAGCAGATATACAAATGCGAGAAAATAGGAAAACCAGAATTGCAGAGAAGAAGAAACAGGGTAAAGAAGCCTTAAAAGAGCAAGAGATTCAAGACTTCATCGCTGACCCCTCCAAGTATGCGCATTCAATAAACTCAGTAGAAGATATGGTGAAGCCTGAAGGAAAGACCTTATAGCAATTAAAAGAACCATCGCCGATGGGAGAACCCGAATTACATTCTATGGCGGTGGAACCAACTAGAGATATAAACATTGGCGAAGAAAACGATCCGAAAATGGTAAAGATAGGCACTTTGTTAAATGAAGACGAGTCGACGAAGCTTCAAGCACTACTCAAAGAGTATGTTGATGTCTTCGCTTGGGGCATGAACGAAATGCCAGGCATTGACCCAGCGATAGCATGTCATAAACTAGATATTGATCCAAAGGTTAGGCCTTTCAGGCAAAGGATAAGGAAATTAGCTCCCGCCTACAAGGAAATAGTAGAAGCAGAGATTGATAAGATGAGGGCGTCGGGTATCATAAGGCCAGTGCAATATCCTCAATGGATAGCCCATATGGTGGTGGTACCTAAGAAGAACAAGGGAGTACGGATCTGCATCGACTTCAGCGACCTCAACCGGGCATGTCCAAAGAATAGTTTCCCGCTGCCAAGTATTGATCAAGCAGTAGACACTACGTCAGGGCATGAGTTGCTATCATTTATGGATGGTTACTCAGGGTATAATCAGATACCTTTGGCGGAGGAAGACCAAAAACATATCGCTTTCTTTTCCACCAAAGGATTGTTTTGTTATACTCGGATGCCCTTTGGACTAAAGAACGCCGGCGCCACATACCAAGAGATGGCCCAGAAAATGTTCGAAAAATGGATTGGTAAGACAATGGAGGTGTACGTTGATGATATGCTTGTAAAGAGCAAGAAGAAACAAACTCACGTGCAAGATCTCAGAGAGATATTTGATCACATGCGTATTACCAAACTAAAAATAAATCCACCGAAGTGTGTTTTTGGTGTAACTTCAGGAAAATTCCTGGGGTATGTCGTCACCAAGAAAGGTGTAGAAGCTGATCAGGCTAAGATTAAGGCAATCATAGATATGCCCTCGCCAGTAACAGTGAAGGATGTCATGCGACTCAATGGAACTCTGGCGTCGTTCAATAGATTCATCTCCAGATTCTCTGACAAATGCAAATTATTCTTTCAGACATTGAAGAAAGGAGAAAAGTTCAACTGGACTGAAGCACATGAGGCTGCCTTTCAAGGTATTAAAAAGTACCTCGCTACTCTTCCAGCGATTCAACCACCTGAGCATGGCGAAGAACTCAGAGTTTATCTCGCTACAACACCTTTCGCCATCAGTGCTGTGCTTGTAAGAACCAAGGGCGAAGAAACACCTATTTACTATATTAGCAGAACATTGCAAGGAGCAGAAAAGAATTATACCAAAATTGAGCAATTAATCTTGGCGTTAGTTTTCGCATCTCAGCGGTTGCGTCCATACTTCCATGCTCACCCGATTGTCGTTCTAACTAAAACACCTATAGAATCAATTCTGCACAGCTCTCAGAGAGTAGGGCGAATCGCTAAATGGAACACGCAAATTGAGCAATTTGGCGTCCAATATGAAATACGTACAGCACAACGGTCTCAAGTTATCGCAGATTTCCTCGCCGATTTTCCAATTGAAGAAGAAGAAGAAATAGAAGACATCCCTTTTTCGCTGGACGAGCAGGAGAATGAGATGCCAGAACTACTAAAATGCAGTCCTACAGGATGGGAGGTGTATGTTGATGGCTCATCAAATAAAGAAGGAAAAGGAATAGGAATTGTTTTTACATCGCCAAAAGGGGCCAGGATAGTCCACTCGCTAAGGTTGGAATTTCCAGCGACAAATAATGAGGCGGAATACGAAGCAGTTATTCATGCCATGAGGTTACTTATTGAGATGGATATTAGAGAAAACGTTAGATTGACTAGTGACTCTCAACTGGTGATTCGGCAAATCTCTGGGCGCTATCAAGCATCAGACCCTTCTCTGCAAAAGTATCTTAAACTTGCTAGGGAGTATGCACAGGAGATTCCTGGTATCAAGTTTCGTCACATCTGCAGAAAGGATAATAGGCACGCTGATGCCTTGGCTTTTATTTCATCCATGATGACAAATCCTGATATTACTTCAATAGCTATCGAAAGAGTGAAGCAATCTTCGGTGGAAGAACGAGAGCAAAGGGAGGTATTGGCAACAAGTACAGAAGAGTCAGCGGAAACATATTGGAGAACGCCGATACGGTATTACTTGGATCGTCTTACGCTACCAGGAAAACAGATTTTAGCTCACAAAGTCATTAGCAGATCGGCGAACTATGAGCTTCGAGATGGAATTATGTACCGCCGGTCATTCTCTGGACCGTTGCTGCGATGTGTATCAAGAGAAGAGGGCAAGAAATTACTAGAATCAATCCATGAAGGAGATTGTGGAAATCACAGCGGTCAGAGAGCTTCAGCCCTGAAGGTAAGAATGCAAGGATACTATTGGCCTTGGATGAACAGTGATGCAAAAGAATATGCTCGCCGATGCAAACAATGCCAGTTGTATGGAAGAAGAATTAAAGCACCAGCGACATCATTAAACTCAGTGCTCAGTCCTTGGCCCTTCGCCAAGTGGGGCATTGACATAATTGGACCACTGACACCAGGCTCAGGACAACGGAAATACATCATTGTGGCGACGGATTATTTCACCAAATGGTGTGAGGCCAAAGCTATCAAAAAGAAGACAAGACAGGAAGTATTCACATTCATTTGGGAGAATATATTTTGCAGATTCGGCGTACCGGCGGAAATATGTATTGATAATGGAAAGGAACTTGTTGGCGACAACATTAGAAAATTACTTGCTACTTACAGCGTCAAACTAGGAAAGTCAACTCCATTATACCTTCAGAGTAATGGACAAGCGGAAGCCACCAACAAGACTATTGGAATGGGGCTGAAGAAAAGGGTGGAGAAGCATAAAAAAGCATGGTGCGAACATTTACATAATGTTTTGTGGTCTTACAGGACTACTGTCAGAGAAGCAAATGAAGCATCTCCTTTCCTACTTACTTATGGTGCTGAGGCAGTGCTCCCATCTGAAGTAATCCTACCAACTACAAAGCATGAGGCATGGGAGAAGAATCTAAATACCGACTTGATTCTAGCAAAGCTGGATGATTTAGAAGAACAGCGGTTGATCGCTCTTACGCACATGAAAAATTATCATCGTTGATTGTCTAGAGAATACAATAAGCGAGTGATCCCAAGAGAATATCAACCTGGCGAGTTGGTACTTCGACAAATTCCCCCATCCCAGCGAAAGGGATGCAGGAAGTTGGAACCAGTGTGGGAAGGCCCTTATGTAATCAAAAGAGTAGCTGGAAGCGGAGCATATGTGCTGATTGATGAACATGGCGTGGAGCTAGAACATCCTTGGAATGCCAAATTCATCAAGAAGTATTATCCTTGAAAGCAGCAATGTAAAAATCCGAAGTCTTGGGCGGGCATAATACCCAAGAAATCTTATTAGCTTATGTAAAACAACAGCGAATAAGATCCGGGACGTAGGTTTGCTATTATGCGCCGAACCCCGTTAACAAGTCATGGTGTCATTTAAATTTTTCGCTGGGTACTCTAACCACAGCAACATCCAAAGCCTAATGGCTTCGCTAAAATAGTAAAGTCCTAATCCAAGAGTATAACACGCTGAGGCAAAAATGCCCACCATTAGGCTACAAAGCCAATCACTGAGGCAAAAGTGCCAAATGTTTACAAGGCTAAAAAGTCATATATTGAGGCAACATGCCATATATACAAAAAAAAAAAATTGATCAGGTACCAATAAAAGCATAATGCCACTAATTTATAAAATTAATCAGAGCTAAAAGGCTCTCATCCCAGAAACATGAAAGCTTACTTGCTTCATTGAGTGAATAACCTCCTTGTAATGGTAAAACCGACCCAGGTTAGCTGTAAGGCCAGTCGTACTACTTGTTGGTCTGTAAGTGTTTGGCGAATAAGACCTTACGGCGAGACCCACCGTAGCATCACTCCGGCGAGAGCCATTGTGTAGTCAGCCTACCGGGCAACCCAAACATCTTATAATAGATCGCCGACGGGCACAAGTAATGGTTACGGCTGGGGTGTTAACCTAGGCTCTGCATGAAATTGTTGGCTGTACAAGCACATGACTTCATTCAATGTCAGGTTAAGTCTTTGAAGACAAACGTGAAAATAGTACGCCGAATCAACAAAAGGAAAATCATACATCAATAAAAATGTTGAAAAGCATAAAAGTTACATTCTTGTTACGATATTTAAAATAAAGATGATGCAGTTCACTACAACGAGAACAAAAGAAAAATGACAGAAGTAAAAGAAAATGTTGAAGATTGTAAGAGGCTAGTCTGTTTCGTCCTGTTCTTCATCATTTCCCTTCTCTTTTTCTTCTTCATCTTTTTCTTCTTCGCCTTCCTTCACTGCCTGTTGCTTCGGCATTTTGGGTTTCATCTGTTGGTTTATCTTCTCTTGATTCATCCTCTTCACCGCCAATATCTTCTTCGCTTTCTTCTTCTCGCTCGGATTCTTCATTGTTATCCTTCTCTTCTTCTTCTTCATTCGCTTCTTCCCCAGTATTTTCATCATCTTCTTCTTCTTCGTCGAACCCAGAACCTTCGCCATCTCGATCACAATCCACAGCCTCGTTCACAGTGGGAGGTTTTGGAGCAATGGCATACTTGGCGGGTATCTTGAGTTTAAGTTTGGGATACTTTGTATTAACAAACTCTTGAACGGCGACGAAATCCAGCAAAAACAGTTGTTGGCTATGCTTAGTTGCTTGATCCCTGAGATCTTTCTGAGCCTGGCTCAAGTCAGTTTTGAGCCCATCCTGGATTTTCCCCAGATACTTCACCTTGCTCTCGAGGCCCTCAATATTCGCCTGGCACTTTTTGTGATCTTGGAGCTGAAGATTCAACTCAGCAATTTGGTCGGGACACTGGCGATGTTGTTCTAAAGCCTGGTTTAGCCTCTCCTCACAGCCATTGTGATGAGCGAGCTTCCCAGCCAATTCAGCAATTGTGTCGGTACAAAGTTGATGGTCCTCCACAATCTTCTTTCGCCTTTCTATCTCGCCCTCCAGCTGTTTGACTCGCTCTGAGAAGAATAGAATAAGAAGTCAGAATTGAGACAAAGGATAAGACACAGCGAAATGCACCCTAGAAATCTACCTTCTAGCTCGCTCACGTGCCTACAAGCACCAGTTTGGGCTTCTCTAAGGAGATTTAGATGGGACTCAAATTTAGTATTGGTGGATGATCCAGAAACGCTTGCCACTTGCTGAAGTTGAGACATCAGTTGGTTATTGAGTTGTATAGCCCTATCGCCATGGATTTTGGCAAAGTCTTTCCACCTTTGAATTTCTTGCTGGGCGGAATCTCTCTCAGAAATTGCAAGGTTTAAGCGAGAGGCAAGTTTGTCAGCCCTTGCTTTTTCCCCTTGGAATAAAGAACTCACCCTCATATGATCCACCATGGCAGTCTCCTTTCGCTTGTTATTAAGTTCTGCTAGACGGCGAGCGTTATCACGTTCACTCTCAATCCACTTCAAATCGGCTTGGGTGGCTTTGAGAAGATTATCAAGGTTAACATTAAGTTCGCTAACATAATCTAACTCTCGGCATTACCACTTAATAGTCTTAGCCTAGCCAAACAACAGATC
>JAJJMA010302215.1:0-11300 GCA_023529015.1 Papaver nudicaule | reverse complement strand
GCTCTCCACATACTGAAAACCAATCACGTAGTGACAGCTGTACGAAAGCTAATCACATTAAGACACGTGGATGAAACCGTTAACAGTATCATTTATAAGAGTTCAAAATTCAGATTGGCGCCATTCCATCTGCCAAAAACAAGAGAGAGAGAAGAAAGAAAGGAAAAAAAATAATGTCTGATTCAAAATCTTCTGATTCTTCTGCAAACCTTAATTCTGAAAATTCAAAAGCTAAATCTCAATTCTGGAACGATGAATTATATGACATCGCTGAGTTTCTTGCTGAAGAGTTTGATTCAGAGATCGAATTAGGTAAAGAAAAACAAAAATTCTCTAAGAAAGCCAAATTGGTTGCGAACAACGTTCTTAAGAAAATCCAATGAAGATTTCGTTTTCTTCTTCTTTTTCTTTAGATTCTGCTCGATTAGCTTAGAATTTACCTCCTCCTTCTTCTTCTCCATCATAATCTCATCAATGTTTCTCCGTCTCTACATTCCGATTTACATTCTTTTAATCTTTAGTCTAAATTTTGTTTCCGATGAAGCGCTAGATTTCGTTTTACTTACCAGGGAAATTGTAGATCTACTTCAGAATCAGTTCTTAGTACTCAAATACAGTAGCAGATTGAGAGGAGGTGTTAATGGAACAAGTTTAATTTCTACTGATAGTGTAAGAATCGATGATTCTCCTGTTTCACGAAATGGATTTCCGGCGATTTTCTCAATTAATCATTTGTTTGATCAAGTATTTTCAATTTCAAGTCCTAACTCCAGTTTTGGATGGGAAAATTACTCAGTAATGGATTCATTTGTTGATCTACAACTACTAGATCTAACAAAGAAGTTCACAGTATTTGCATCTGCTAGTGATCTAATCGGACAATACTCGGACAATTTCAGTTCTGATTCGTGGATTATTCATTACTGGCTTCCGAGTAAGCTTACAGCTCCAAATTTGATTAACCTAGAAGTCTTCGATGAGGATATGACGGTACAAAAAGTTTATGAAGCTTTTACTGTGAAATTCACCAGAGACGGCGATGTATTGGTGGAAAATACTACGTCACCTATGAGGAAATCATTTGAACTAACAGATCCAGAAAGATTGTTAGCAGTCTTTGAACCTACTGATGCAGTTTTGGTAATGGTGAATTTCAGCTCTTCATCTGTATTTCATCGTCATTTTCTTCCATGGAAAATTACAGCGTCAGATCTGCTTAACCTAGTCATCCTTGAAGATTTTTCAGTGCAGACATTGGAGTTTTCAACTGTGGAATTAAGTATAATTGGTCATCTGTTGCTGGTTAATGATGTTCCATTACTTTATCCAGATAATTCTAGTGATTCCAATAGTATTCAACAGGTTATAATTCTTTCAATTGACATTTCTGAAGATGGAAATTATGCTTCTGGTGATTCCGGTTCGTTGATTGCAGCGCAGCAGCCTTACATTGCTACCGTTTCTGAAGAGACTGCTATGGAAGGTTCAGCAATTGGTTTGGTTGTCGTGAAAGATAGTTTCCATACTCCTACTCGTAGCCAGTCGATTACAGAGCCGCCTATCATTACCACCATTCCTGCAGGACAAACAATCGTTATGGGTTCATTGAGCTGGATAGATTTTAACTTTGTTGGATCCGGATGAGAAATTACACTGTTCACGAGTGCGACTGAATCAAAATCGAACAGAGCTTTTGTGTGGTGTGGGTAATGGAATCTAGCTTTAGTAGTTTGTTTGGGATCAGTTCAAGTTACTTCTGCTTGAACTACATTAAACCCTGTAATTTCAGAATGTTTTACTTAGCTGAGATTAAAAGTAGGGAGTTCTCTCAACTCTTAGAGTTTCTGGCCCCACAAAAAAAAATTCTAGCCAATGAAAAAGCTACTCAATATTTTCTTTCAATTATACCCTAATCTCTTATTCTTATTCTTGCTTCTCCCACCAGCGCCTCTATCAATTCTGCGCCTATTCTCCATCTCTCTTTTCTGTTTTCAAGACCTAATCAAATCGATCCTCTTTCCATCAAACCAATTCTGTTTGGTTGTTACCCAACCTTTCTGCATCAAATCGAGGTACAGTTTCATCAAAACTCACAGAAAGAGTAAAAAAAACTTCGAAGTTCCTACACGGCTACCCAAAATTTGCTTTCTTCTCCGTTAAAAACAAGAGATTATCACAATCAATCTTTCACTCAAAATTCTAACAACAACCCCCCCTTCCAAAATCCGAACTTTTATTAGTGTGAAGCGAAACCGAACAGAATCGATTAATGCCAGAAAGGAGAACCGAGTCACTCATTTAAGATTGATCTTAGTCTGCCAGAAGTTCCACCAGGTATTTGTTTTTACTGTAATATTTGTGTCATTAATTTTCTGCTGCGTTCTCTTCCGCCTCTATATGATGTGATGGTGAGCCGATGTAGCATATAATGTTCATACTGTGCACTTTCTTCAATGCCCATTTTGATTCTTCTTGCTTATTTTCTGACATTAGTGGTGTTAATGGAGATTATGATGTAAATGTTTTTGTTAAGAGAATAAAATTACCCGTTGAACCCACTTATCTTGATTATTATATTCACTCAGTTTGTCTTTGTAAGCCAATGTATTTGATGATGCAAGTTTGATTTTAAGAAGGAAGGATCAGAAGGGACATCATAGAGAGTTCCATCTCGAATTTCTTCAAAGAGAAGCAGAGCTAGCTGAAGCCCACACTTTGACTGAAGCAGTAAGTTTTTTAACATTTTTGTTTTTATTAAACGTAATCAGGTGGAATCATAATTGGTTATTCGAGCTTGGGTAAATGTGAGAGATGATAGAGCAACTCTTCTTATATGCAAAGTTGGTATGTTGTAACAGAGTTTTTAAAAGAGTTTCTAAGATAGATTTTTGTGTCACATGTAATCTATAGATTTGAAGAAAAAAAAACTTTCTTGGAATTTGGCTGAAATCAAATTGATAAGTTAGATAGTGGATTTAACCAAGTGATCAGAAGATGGCAAGTTATAATACAGGTAAACACTAAAGTAAATGTGGGTATACTTATCCTTAATTTTTAATGACTGTCAAAAACGCTGTAGATATACAATAATAAGGCCGAATTCCATAACTGCATTAAGTCTTTCAAGCGTTTCTGTTTTGCCTTTGCTCATTCTTTTAGAGACTCCTGCATGTTAAGTTAGACAAATGAAGTTAAATATTCAATTCATTCTTTTTTCCTCTGAAATTTGTCTATGAAGCTTTTGAGTTTTGAATCTTATGTTAAAATCAGTAATCCTTGAATATCATTGGATTAAAAAGCATAATATGTGAGACCTCATTTTTGTGTAAGTTGTTGACACAATTTTTCGCTACTGTATCAGGTCGGATTTAGGCAATTGTTTCTCCAGCATTTATATGGAAAAGAGACAGGATATCGAAATGGGGTGATTCTGCGGATTCCAAATATTCACGATAAGGTAAATAGATTTGCAAGGTAGGTACTTTTATCTGTATTAGTGCGAAGTGACCAATATTTGGAACATGTTTGGCAGGTACATAGAAAGTGCTCAACTGTACCGGAAGGGATGTCTTTGATGGAACAATGTAAAGAGATGACAGAAGTAAATAATAGACCACAGTGACGTCTGATTCAGGCCTGTAGTAAACCAAACCCAAGTTTGGTGTTAGAGTAGTCCTTTTTTCTGGCACTAACTTAGGTTCCATTGTCACTGCAGCTAAAAGTTTTTTTGTTTAGATTGAGAAAGGAATTAATGATCGGTAACCAGTATTTGGCCAAGAAAATGAGGAAATGAATATCTTCTTGCTGATGGTTCACTGGGAGATAAAAAAGTATGGCTGATATTGTGGTTCCTCTATTAGCACACTCAAATCATGAAGGCAAGCTATATGAAATGTAAGTGGTAATGGTAGGTTACGATACACATCGGAAGAAGAAAAGAAAAAAATTAGTACTAAGATAACAGAACATGCCTAAGTAATACGGGCAACACTTCTTTTCATAGGGTCTCAGCCTGAGAATTTTTCCTCCCTTGCTGTGGCGATTTTAATCGGTAAAGATCAGCGTACTTTATTGACTAACAACCGTAATAATCTCTACCTTTGAAGAACATGGTGCTAATTGGGTATCAGAATTTGGTAAGCACAAAATTTTGTTTCTTTAAACCAGGTCATGGATGGGCACAACCAGAATTGGCTAACATATGTCAGACATGCTACTAAAATTTATGAAGTTCTGATAAAATTCTATATTTTGTATCAGATGAAGGCATGAAGCTAGCGATAATAAGGGACAAAGAGAGGATTAGTTGAGAATGATTCTCAGCGTGCCGTAAGTGATCAGTTGAGTAAGGATGCATTCATTGTTTGCGATTGAAACCACCTGTGTACATTTTAGACCACGAAAATAGGAAGAAATCTCCAAGCTATTACAAACAAAATGTAATCCCATTTACCAGACTATCTGTACATTGCCAACAGTTTAGCTTAGTATATTGTTTGCCTTAAAGCCATCTGATCATTTCCTTTTTGCTACCCAAATACAACAATGATTTGAACATCATTATGTGCAATGCAACAACCAAGAAAATCTCGGCTAGCTGACAATGTAATAAGAAAGTGTGATGTGAATCCAAAGTAGATGTACCAGTACCTAAGTAGATTTTTGCTCATTTAACTGAGTAATGATTACCCACAGCCAGATCGGGCACCGACAAAATTTGCTCTAATTCACTCTAATTGAGTACACCGTGTAATATTGTGGGTTGAGCGCTAATTATTGTGCAGTATTTTGTTAGAATGATGAGCAAGACTGTAACAAAATATAGATGGGGACAAGGCTTACTATATATTCGAAAACAAATTTATTTATTTATAATTTGAAAGGTTATATTAAGAAAAACAAAATTTATGGTTTGTCTTTGCCATTTTGTTTTTTAATTTATTTTTAGACCTCGATCTTACATATTTACAGCTACGTATATTTAAAATCAACATGTTATTTTCTGCAGACAGTGCCATCCATAGATTGTGAAGGCAGTGATTGGTTCTACATGGAAAAACCTAAATTGTTGTTTCTTTTAGAACTTTTGATTTAACTATTTATTTTGGATTTATTTTGGATTTTTTTTTTTTTTGATACTGCTGAGGATCGAGCCTTTTTAGCCTCCCTCTTAGCCTCCCTCTTAACCTCAGCCCTCCCCTATGGGGAGCCAGCGAGAAACCACTGAGCTATGCTCAGGTTCTCAATTTATTTTCGAAAATACTAAACGCGGCCCGGAGCAGTGCCTGCCCAAAAACGGACCAAGAGAGATAGAGAGTGAGAAGAGAGAGAGTGTGGGTCCCACCATCGAAAATCCACCACACAAACCCCCCCTCCCTGCTAATCCTACGGACCTTGATGGTGCCACATCAGGGTCCGTTTTCGGGCACCCTTTTTTGGGCCGCCTGTAGCTGCTCCGATTTATTTTGGATTTTAGGTAGATACATTATTGGTTTGGTACGTATATCTGTAATCTCATACCAAAATGCAAATGGTGCCGAAACAAAACTAACTCATTTACAGCGGACAATAGCCTTCTTCTATAGCTTAGGCCTCTAATAATTTGACAAATCATAAGAACCCGTGCAATGCACGGGCTTACCACTAGTCTTAATAATGATAGGTGGATAGTGTCGCTACTTTTATCGAGAATTCAGGGTTTCATTCAGTTCTGTTGAATGAAAGGCGTATGAGTGTACATAAATAAACCGGCTGTTTTAGGGGCCGGCAGAATTGTTAGAGAAGCCAGATAATGAGACAAAATAGGGTTGTCCAATAGCTTTTTCTCAAAACCCCTTATCGAACATATTTTTTTAATTTCAAACTACCCCTACTTAATTATAACTAATCAAAATTAGTTATACTAAATCACCTATTTGAAATGAAATTTTTCCAGAAAGAATTTCGTCTGGAATTAACCTCCACAACCAAACCGAAACAAATTTTCGTCTAGATGTTTTTACAACTATCCAGACGAAAACAACCTATTTGAAGCCAAAAAAAAAATCCAGAGACATTTTCGTCTGGAAGTAACCAGCTTAATTCATTCGAAACTCATCTTGAAAAACAATGTTCTAACTCTATTTTCGTCTGGAATTGTACTAATTAACCTATCCGAAAAACAATGTAGCAAACTCTGTTTTCGGCTAGATTTCTCACATTTAACGTTGTTTTCGGCTACTTTCTTTGTGACACAATCTACACTACTCGATTTTCGTCTGCAAACTAGGCATGCAAAACTGTAAACAACCAGACGAAAAATCTGGAATGTAATTTTCGGTTGGATTTTTAGGGTTACATCCAACCGAAAATCAAACTGAACCCAATTTCTATAACATTCAATCGATCAATCAGCAACAAAAAACTCAATCACAGACAAATTCAAGCAATGGGTTTGTTAATTAGGTCTACATGAGTCTCATATCCGGATCTATTTCATCAAGAGTCTCGGTTTCATCTCTTTCTTTACGTTCTTCATGTAAATAGGGTAATTTAGACTTTTCATTGTTTTTGGATACCCCTTATAACACCCCTTAGGATTGTAATATTGTTTTCCGGCTTCTCTAACAATTCTGCCGGCCCCTAAAACAGCCAGTATAAATAATGATAGCTAATATGTTTTGTTCATCTAAGCTATTTCTTAATTGTGGTTAAAATGTCCCTTAGGTATAGTCAATTACAATGAATGCAATGTATCGCCCTATCTAACACTTAGAGGGGTGTTTACTGTCCTTAATTACTAGTGGCATACATTTCCAATTTACAGCTCCGAAAATTCATCAGTTTACAAAACCTAAAGTACACACATCCAACAACAACAACAAAAAATATACTCTGGTTGGCTTCAGCCTGACCAACATCCTTGGTATTGTAATACAACAGGTTTGGCCTCGAGCACGTTTCACAAATCACTGGGAAGAGAGTGTTAATGGCTCGTGTGATATGTAACATCAAATGTGGGTTCTATTTTGCGAATTCTTCAAAATAAGGTAAAGTAAATATCTCGTGGTTATGATTGTAATCGGCGATCTTTTTAACCATATTTGTTCAGCTTAAAACATCCTATTTCTCCGTGCAACACAAAATTATGCTGGTTGAGTAACTCAATTTCAGTGAATACGCATCCAACAGTGGCGATATTTAGTGATTGGGGTAGAAGGAAATACCTGAGCAGCTACAAAGTTGATTACGTCGTCTTGGGCAAGTTCTTGGTCTACTGAATGAAATTTCATTCAGTTAGCCGAGCTTATAAATGCAACAGTTTGGGCAAGTTCTTAGTCTACTGAATGAAATTTCATTCAGTTAGCCGAGCTTATAAATGCAACAGTTTGCCGAGCTTATAAATGCAAAAGGACGATGAAGGCAAATATATTGCAAGCAGAACAAGCAACAACTGACTTCGGCCTAGTTCGAAAATGCAGCTCAACTTGAAATGAATCCACTGTTGGTGGCTGACAGCAAATATCTACCCAACAGCCTTGAAATACTTGCGAAAATTTTGGGTTTGAAAATTTGTTGGGTTCCTCTTTTTAAGAGTAACCCTTCAAAAATAGGCGTATGCCGCTAAAATGCGGCAAGCACACGGTATTCTTTAGTAAAAGGCGAAAGAATAGTTCGCTTTGTGCTCACCGCACGGCTGCGTGAATCTATTGTTGTGTTGAAGTGCTAGTTATGTAGCAAGCAATTTGAGTGGAGTTGTGGTTTCTGGTCCATGTTGGACTAATCCCTGTTCACTTTTACTCTTAACTGAGACATGAAGTAGCTAGTCCAAATTTGTTTCAGGGCCTGCTTACTCATTTGGTTTACCTTATCCCAAATGTTAACACATACTACTATAATGAACTGATATGACAAGGGACGGGATCAGTGAGGATTTTTCATGTTTGGTGTTGGCCGAGCCTGATGGTATACGGAATGATTACGGATGAAGTAGAACTATGTTTAATGAGCTGATTGTTTGGTTCGTTTCAGCCTGTTGCCTCGTGCTAAACCCACAGATCAGATTTTGGTAGGGGTGCCTTAAGGATTTGACCCGTATATAAGGCCCCTCCAGCCACAGCATAATGTCGAGAACTGAAGCAGACAGTATATTTTTAACTTTAGTTTTGGTAGGGGTGCGCCAGGCCTTTGCAATAGTGCAACGCAAAGGCGACGCCCGAGAACCCCAGCAGCAAGCTACTGTGATGGGAACTCCCCCATGAAAAAAATTAATTTAATATCGTGTGAGCCGATGACCCACATATCAGATATTAAACTGATAAGAACAGATACTACACTTGATCTTAGCCAAAAGGCCGAGAAAGGTATGCTTCTTCCAGACTCTCGTTTCAGTTTTTATAGGTCACAGTATTCACAATATCATAAAACTCGGCCAATGTGGGACAAAATCTAAACTAGCAAAAAAAAAAAACCCTGCAAAAACCATGAAATAGTCAACCATGGCATCAGCAGTTTGACACTGGCACAGAACAATTGAAGGCCCAAAATAGAGCCTAATAATTTACATTGCTCGAGAATATTTCTAAGCCTCCCAAATGTACCAAAAGTGGAAGTCATAGCTTTTGTTTCCCCCTTGTTATCCCCCTTATTTTTAACAGGCTTGAGTCCTCACTCCTCAGGAATTGGAAGTGTACATTCACTTTGTCATAGTTAGGAACTCAAAATAATTACTTGGCACCGCGTCTGACGCTTTCTTCCACTGTAGTAAGTGCATCTGTGAGCACATCGATGCCCCAATCCTTGTCATCCCCCTGCACATCACCATATAAGTATATCATTTTACTATTTGCGGAATGAAAAATAAACTGATCATTGGGTCCAAAGCAATTGTTATTTCGAAATTGATATCAGCAAGTAACTATTACAATATTTGATTCCCATCGAAATCCAAAAAGACAGAAAAAAAAAAAAAATCCAAAAAGACGTAATTAACAACACAAGTACACTCAGCTTCCACTTCACAACATCAGGTACGAACAACAAGTTTTCCTTGACGCAAACATAATTAAAATAGTAAAAAAGATCAGAAGAGAGCCATATGCTGCAGCACATTGAAGTGTTTGATTTCATTATCCTACTTTATTTGAATCCTCTACAGTTTTTATTCTAATTACAAGCAATAATATCTAATGGTCTGACAAACTCTACAATGTTGGAGGATGAGAGACAAAGTTACTTAGTTTGATCACCGGAAACTGGGCATTTTTACCATTAAAAGTGGAGATAGCCCTAGCAGGCCCTCATACAGGCTTGCCTTAATTTTAACTTGGATCACCCAAGTTATTCTTTTCTTCTCCATCAGTAAGATCTCTAAGTTGGGCTTTCCCCAAATGGTGTCCTCGTGCACCTGGGTTGCAGAGAACCCTAACCTAGAGTTTTCACTGGGAAACTGATCTCCACTAATATATGCTGCTCTTAACTCTTCCCTCCAATGCTTCACATTATTCAAGTCAACAAATGTCTATCCTGAGACTATGTTATTACAGAGATAAGCTGGCATAGACAAGAAACAGGCACTGGTAACGATGAAGGTTGTCGACATTTGGCAAGAGCCTATAGATAAGAACTGGGAACCATGGTCATGCTAACCCCTGTTATTTTGCATATACTCCGGTAACTCTTAGAAGTTTTCAGTGCTTCAAACATACTGAAAAACATACTCTAGTAGCCTGATCTGCCAGTAAATCCAATAATGCAGCACTTAAAGACATTAAAAACAAGTTTTAAGTGATGATGAAAACGTAACCAACTTTGTGTCACTAGACTCACTACCAATAAAGTAACAGTTATAGATCTAAAGATTATTCATATGCTTTCACAAACAAATGGTGTATTGCAACAAATACAAAAAATATATCAACATAAAAGTGCTGGAGTTTTTTTTTAACTTAGGAAAGAAAGTTGTACATATGACTTACCATACGAAGTGGTTCATCAGTTCTTAAGCGTGCATTTGGGCGTGCAAGCTTGGATTCGAAAGGAGTCCTTGGCCTCACTTCTTGGATTTCCTCCCATTCTTCAGGACTAAGCATCCTAACTGTCCCTTGACCTTCAGGAGCATGCCTAATTTTGCGCTCAATTCTCTCTTGAGATTTCGACTCATCATACTGCCAAAAAGGAGACCGACAAGGATTAAAAGGTACATCACTTTAATTTCCATCCAATGCAATACAAAGCAAAAACGGCCAAAGAGAAGCTAGATTTAAAGAGTATACTGTTTGGAGCTCAAATAAAGCACGCTAAAGATTGCTTCTACCAGTATACAGTGAGTGAAGTAGTGGCATAAGAATGTAAGCTGGTAAATGCCATTTTCTCTTTACGAAGTTCCAAACTTACACTTTTCTTTTACATAATTTCCCCCTAAATCTCACTCTATTTTAGGAACTTTAAAGCTTAATTCAAGGGAGACTTAATAATTACACTTTATATTTTAACAAATACGATCTAGCTACTGAAACTTTCTGACAGGTTTGATATAGGCTTCAGGGATGTCCAGATAACTCACTATCCACTCTTCTTCCACATTCTAACGGCTCAAAGAACATACAACTGAAGTTACTACATGCTTTACAAACTAAGGTATATGCATGCTTTTACTTTAGATCACCTAATTGCTGCACAATGCTTATACCAAATCCCAGTCTATTATAAAGAACTTAAGAACAGGACTCCGGAGAGTTTATTCACATTTTCTCGTCAATACAAGGTTTCTTGTTGATGCAGATGCTTGACGTGTCTAGCTATAGAAAAAGCTACAGAAATGCTAGATGACTGATTATCCCATCGTTCTTTCACAATTTAAGGGTGGAATAACAAATACTTGGTTTATCACTTCAAATACATCACACCAACAACAAGGCAAGAAGCCTAACATACAAATTCGACTTGATGTGGTCGAGGATCAGATATAAGCTTCATGGGTGTCGTGCAGGCTCACTATCCACCAATTTGCTACATTCTAGCGGGCGGAGATCAGATGACTTATTTTGCAACTTCCTCATTAACTAAGGTTTCTACATTCTAAATCACCTATCAACTTCACAGTGCTTTTACTAAATCTCCAGTATCATCCCATTGTTTTCTCACATTCTATGAAGTCAGAATAACAAATGGCGTGGTTTAATGCTTGCTTTACACACTAAGGTATCTACATTCATTCATTCATCCTGAATCATTGTGCACTATGCACGTGGGGGACCCTTGAATCCATATAATTACATCCTTGATCCTCACACAATCATCTATTACAGCTATCGAGTACT
>JAJJMA010302205.1:0-10463 GCA_023529015.1 Papaver nudicaule | reverse complement strand
AGAACAGTACCGAAGGTAATCTAACAGTAATAGAAGACTGAAATATATAATAACAAAGACTAAATGTAAAGATTTGTGTATATTATGATGCTGTGATTACAGGAATATAACCCTAAGGAACCAGAGGAGATACATACCTAATCTCTCTCTTGCTGCTTAGGCTCAACCCAAAAGAAATCCAACCCCTACAACGTTTTCCAAGCTCGCCTTATATAGGCCGAGCTTGGGTGGTTTACAGCTAATAAAGACCTACGACTCAATCGTGGTGGTGTCAGTCCCTGTCGAGTAAGGCGGTTTATTCGCTCCGAGGTTGATTCTGGGGCTTCGGTCCTTCGACATGGTCTGAATCCTTTCCTTCCGAGTCTTTACTTCGTTCGTGTGTGACTTCTCCTTCTTTAGGCTGGTCCGAGATCTCGTTGCCGATCCTCTCGGTGTGGTTTGGCTTCTTGAATGCGAGACACGTGTTCCGAGGGGTTTTACCCCCTACACCAACAGCTTTGAAGACAAGGATGTCGTATACTAGGGTGTGTGTTGACGTTGCATCAGATTGTTCCCAACTGCACTTCCAATTGAAATTGATGGTGTCAAATTTATGGTGAAGGCCGAATATCTGTGGAAACCAATTACTTGCTCTCATTACAAGAGCTTTGGGCATTCAAGTGTACCTTAAATCCTACACCAAAGGTTTCTACTAAAAGGGTTCCTAAAGTGAAGGCATTCGCTGCAAATTCTGTTCTTGGTCCTATTCATGAAGCCAATATCAGTGAAGAGAGTGGGACGCAAGGTGTTGTTGATCTTGTGAATGTTCCAAGAGAGAAATGAGGTGCAGTATCTTAACAACAAGTGGTTCCAGTTCCTTTGGGGGTTAATCTTGTAGGTTTTATGCTCACTAATAAGGGAGTTGCTAGTGGTGAGAGTTCAGACTTACCAACTCAACACTCTAGTGAGAAGTGTACCTCTTACTGAAGAGAAAATAAGAAAAATCTGGTATTAAAGGTGATGTTCAAATGGGATATTGGACATTTGAATCCCTTTGATGTCTTATTTTCAAAAATGAACTTGTAAGTGCTGGCTTTAGAGATAAGTCACCAAGCCATAGAGTGGAAGAAGCTAGAGAAGAAGATAATGTTGTGGAAGTTGTTGTTGGGACTTGTGTTGTTCATTCTTCAGCTAAAAAGTTAGGGGAAGACAACATTATCGAGATTCCGAAAGATTTCTTTGAAGAGTTATCTCCAGCAAGCGACGATTTGACTACTTTCTTACTTGCTCTTCCCCTTTCAAAATAAGGGGTACATATCGTAAATTCAAGACACAATTCAGTTGGTAGTACGATTTGACCGAAGTCTTTGTCAGGTTAATTTTTGTTATCACAATTGAGTTGGTATCAAGAACCTATTTTTTCACTCCTCACAAAACTATTATTATGAAAGAACCTATTTTTGCACTCATCGTGAAACTATAATTACGAAAGAACATTAAAATTCAAACTTAAGCTATAAGAAATAACATTAACAGGACTTTCCGGTTTTAGAAAATCAATAATCAAGCAAGTAAATAAACGTTATAGAGTGGTAAAACAATATCTATGTCGATGTGGTAAAGTCATCTGGCGATAATAGTGACCTGAGTTTGAAACTCATCATCCCATAAATTTTACTGATCAAAAACCAAACACTATATGATATAAAAATTCATTATTCATGATATATATAAATAAAAAAAAAATCATTATTCATTGGTTATTTAAAGCAGGGCCGGTCCTGGCGGTAAAGCAGGACAAGCCCCACTTTGGGGCATTCAAGCTTTGGGGCATAAAAATGTATAGTTATGTTTCGGAATTATACAAAGTAAATGAAAATACAGGGATTTAAAGTGGGGGATTTATTTAAAAAAAGTAGGAAATATGAGGACCAATTCATCCACTCGGTTACTAACCCTATCAAATTCGTAAAGTAAAAATAGTTAATAACAATGTTAGTGCATCATACTTCGTGTTCATTTTACGCCATTTTTACAGCATGACCTGTTTCACTTATGGCTCATGTGGTAACCCAGAGAAACCTGACTCTCTGACACCTTAACCATAATTTGTGGTTTTTACTATTTACAGCCATCAAAGATGATGACTCCCTTTTCTTTGATTTGTCGGTTAACTACTACGATGTAATAAATTTGCGATCCAAATCTAATTACCTTGTTTATTATCTTCGATCGTCAATGTTACAAGAGAGATCGAATGGTTTAGCTATGATAGTTATTGTACTAGCGATAGCTAAAAAAATAGATTACAAGTCTATTATCAAAGAGTTTGCATCTAAAAATACGCGAAGGTCGGAAATATTTCAAAGAACTTTGTATGTTTTTTCTTTTTGTGCTTGAAATGACAATTTTTTTTTATTGGATTATTAATCTCGCAAAAAAACAAAAAAAATTGTTGTTTATTATTAGAAATTTTTGCAATTTTTTCTTTTATGGGGGTATAAAAATATGTATTCGCTTCGGGGCAAAAAATTCCCAAAAACGGCACTGATTTAAAGGGAGGGAAGGTGTTTTACCAAAGGCAATGCGTTTGCCGTTATTGCAACAACCTCCACAGCCGCCGCTTGCCGTTATTACCATCTAAATACAGTATATTTCTTTTGTCCAGACACTACCCGGTGGCCCTCCAAATATTTTACCTGGTGGCCCTCCAAATATTTTAAGGTTTCCTTTAACAACGGCGACTAGTCCTCTTGTTTTTGTCGACGTTAACTTTGGAAACAAGAGATGATGTAGACCAGACCAGACCAGAGCGTACGGAATCTCCCTGCAATATTCCTGCTCTGCCACTATTGCTTCTGCATGCCTCCACAAGTGTCACTTCCACGCAGCATGAAGAAAAAAAATGAGATTTCAATGCTCCATATATCATGCATTAATCCTGGTTGGTTTTGTTCTACTTTGGAGACGCATAACAAGACTCTAACCAGGAAGAACTATCATCTTCATGCAATGCATTTCCTCGAGATAATCCGCACTTCCATCATTAGTGATAAACGATTGGTAAGGGTTAATCATATCTCTCCTTCTCTTTATTAGTTTATGCCAATCGATTGCTTGCCTTTTAGATCAAGATTAGGCGTTCGATGTTTTAGATCTTAATTCTAGATTATAAAGTGTTTTAGAGGGTGTTTGGTTTTTCTCCTTCTCTTTAGTTTATGTTGAAATATATGTTGCAATTGCCTTTAGAACAAGAGTATTTCAGTTGGTGTTCCATGTTTTTAAGTTGGTTGAAGAGGGTGTTTGATTTTTGCGTTTCTTTAGAAGGGTTTGAGAAGGTGTATGATTTTTGCTTCTAGGGTACTTGATTTTGCTAACTTCGTCCAAGTCATAACTCAGATCGAGTTCAATCGGAATCCCATGTTAAGGGCCTTATATGATGACTTGAGTTCAGAGTGGGTTATTGAGTCAGATAGATAAACAAAGTATTTGAATCATCTGAGTCGGGGAATCCAACTAGATGTAATCTAGAAAGATTATACAGATGAGTCTGCCATGAGGGCATTAGTGTGACTGCAGTAACAAGTGAAATATGTTTTTTTTTTTTTTTGTTTGACTATTTTGTTTTTAATCATGATTCATGACAGGTACTTCCAAATGAATTTACCATGAAGTATGGGAAGGAACTGTCCGACCATGCAATTATTAAGGTTCCCAACGGCATCTGGCATATAGTAATCAGCAAAGCTGAAGGTGAATTAGTGTTTGAGAATGGTTGGCCCGAATTTATGGAATTCTACTCTATTCGTGTTGGACATCTTATAGTTTTCAGATATGATGGGAATTCAAAATTTCAAGTTCATATATTTGGCATGGATACTACTGAGATAGATTATTACCCATCTCATATGGACAATGCCAAACATGAAGTTGAAGTGGTTTCAAGTTATTCGGATGAAGTTGAAGTAGTCTTGCCGAGCAAAAAAAGAAGAAAAGTTGAAGTAATTTCAGTACATTCTGATAGTACCCAAAGCTATTCCTTGTCAAGTGAATCCACTCTCCGAAGCAATTATGAGCCTTCCATGTTTGCTGAATCCGCTACCCAAAGCAATAATGAACCTTCCTTGTCAGGGGAATCTCCTCCCGAAAACAATTCTGAACCTTCCATGTCAAGTGAATCCCCTCCCCAAAGCGAATATGAACCTTGCATGTCAAGTGAATTTACTCTCCAAAGCAATTATGAACCTTCCGTGTCAGGTGAATCCACGCTCCAAAGCAATTATGAACCTTCCATTCAAAATTATTCCACTCTTAATGAGAACGCCGGAGCTGGTAAGCCTCTTATAATTAATTTGGGTTATCTTTCATTGTTAAATGGATTTCTTCATCTGATGATTATATTTGATTATAATGTAGCTAGACGCGAATGTCCCGATAAAACACCAGTACAAAAAACGATTGCTCCTAAAAGATTTCATACTGAGGCATTTCGGGCAACACTTGAAGCAGCCGAAGCATTTAAACCTGAGAATCCATTCTTCAAGCGCATTATACAAGACTCACATATAAAAAAAGGCGTGGTAGGCATTCTTACACACAACAGTACATTTTTAGTCAGGCCTCTTAGTTAGTTTTTTACATTTAGGTGTTGGCCCTTTGATTCAAGATTTTAGTAAATGATTTCACTTGGAGAATATCTAATAATTCATGATTGACGATCGATCCTACCACTTTCTGTAGTAATATAATAACCAGGATCACAGCCAATGGTGACATTAGCCGCCCCTACTAATTTGTCTTCTTTGCAAATATTTGTGATTTTTTAAGGTGCTTCTTGAATTTATTTCTAATGCAGAAGGTACCAGTTGCTTTTGCAAACTCATATTTGAGAAACATAACACGGATGATGATCACTCTTAGGATTTCAGATGGGAGAACCTGGGAAGTCGGATATATTTCTCGAACAGTACAAATTGAAAGAACAGAAAGTATGATATACAAGGGATGGTATAAATTCGTTGCAGATAATCATTTGAAGGCAGGCAATGTATGCGTCTTTGAACTAGTCGATAGGAAAAAAATCAAGATAAATGTTCACATTTTCCGACAACAAACAACATATTCCAGGAAGCTTACTCCTAAGTCAAGTTATTACACTGACGAATTTCAGGCAACTCTTGAAGCAGCCGAAGAGTTTACGTCTGAGAATCCGTTCTTCAAGATCGTTATGCATGCCTCACATATAAAATCAGGAATACTGGTAAGATTTTCAAATATCAATAACAAACCGTGCATTATTAATCATGTGTCTTAGCGAGTTAAAATTAGGTAATCCTCAGGTATTCACCCATTTTGAAAAAGAACAAGTACAGACAAATGAAATGATCTCAGTAAATAACTTTGACGAATCAATTTTTGAAGGATTAGTCCTTACCATATATTCATATTGTTGATAAATACCGATGAATTTTTTATTGTGCATCTTAATCTCTCTCGAATGCAGTCTGTACCTGCGGTTTTTGCAACGTCACATTTGAGAAACGTAACACGGATGACGATAACTCTAAAGGTCGATGAGAAAACCTGGGAAGTCGGATATCTTTCTACGACACCAACTGAAAGAAAGATAGCTCGTGGATTGATATATCGTGGATGGCGTGTATTTGTTGCTGATAATGATTTGAATGAAGGCGATGTCTGTGTCTTTGAACTAGTTGATCATAGGAAAAAATTTGAGATGAATGTTCACATTTTCCGACTTTTACAAGATATGGTATAGCTAGAATGTGAATATGCTATTGGGGAAGCAGACACACGCATGCACACATGTATGCATAATAATCCTGTAACGGCAGAAGTATTAAGTAGTATTGTAGTTGCATCTTCTTGCTTGAAAACCGTACTAGAAGATTATTAACTGGTTATATCTTCGATCTCAATAAATCTTGATGAGATTCCATTTTAATGGGTAGTAGTAGGTAAGCAGTTTTAGCTAACATCTAGAAAGCCCAATCAGTTGCTCCATGTTGCCATTGACAGCGTATGCCTGCTTGCTCGGTCACCTATTGGCTATTGATCATCTATCATCTTTCATTTTTAACCGAGATGCATGGAAATATAGGTCTTACACTAGGAAAATAATAACGCCCTCGGTCGCCCTATACCCGTATTATCAGACTAACTATTAAAATAGAAAGGAACTATTGGAAATAGAACACATGCACACTTGATAGCAAGGAACTATTGGAAGGCTGCGCCTAGTTCTAGAATAACCCATCTCAAAACAACTAAAAATTCATTATATATCAGGATCATCAAAATATTTCATCACTCAAGGAAACAAAATCATCAGAAACAAAAACCGCTGAAACAGGAAACAAGATTTTAGTAACTTTCAAAGATTTTGAAGAAAAGGCTCTGAAGTCACAGTGGCAGATAGAGAAGAATGGTGAAAGCAGAATCACGAATCAGATGAAATTAGTAGCAGTAATTCTCTTAAAACAATCACATGAAATTAGTAGCAGTAATTCTCCTAAAACAATCACGAACATCATCTGATAATTATGTTGACGATGCTTTCCTCGAGGTATTGTATTTATTGAAGATTTTAGAGGTGATTTCTTTGAACGATTGGATGATATGAATGGGGATGGTTAGTGGTACTGCTGGTGGAAGTCACAGTAATCGTAATTTTGAAGTTAATAATGAAGTCAAGGATGCGGTTCTTGGAGGTATTATTGTTATTGAAGATGTTAGAGAGCTGTCGTTGAGGGTTTTGATGCTGTTAGTTCTGTAGAAGAATTAGTATATGCTGCTGGCCTTGGCGGTGTTAATGTTCTCCCTGAAAGTAATGATTTTGCTTATTATGAACTAGTCATGGCTTATGTTAGAGTTTTTATTTTATTTTTTTTTATTTTTTTTTTTATTTTTTTGATACGGCACAGCTGGGCTCACTCCCCTGAGCAGACCCAGCCAGCTGGACTCGCCCTATTGCTAATCCAGCCGCCACCCCAACAGCAAGATCCAATCTCATTCTATCCAAGGAGGAAATTTAGTAGCCGTCGTTAATGGTCCTTTTGGCACCTTACAAGTTCCCTACTAGGAAAAGAAACGCACCCTTAGGCTAACTCTAATGGGAGCGCTAGTTACAGTGCTAGATTCCCCTCCACATCAGCTACCTAGTGTTAGATTGGCTTCCTAAGTCTAATGAGAATTGCTAGTTAGCAGTCTAGAGGTTGATTCATTGAGCGGTGGGGCGCTGAATGGTAAAGCGCCAGATAATCTCAACCATTAGACCTAACATATACGTTATAAGCCATCAGATCTCGCAAAAAATATTCGTTTCGGCGCTGAATGGTTGAGTGCTGGTTCACTTTTCTACCGCGGGATCATTCAGCGCCAGACTAGCAATGCTACTTCGATTGCTAGTTTTATCTGGAGAGAGTGAATACACCACGCTTTTTCTTACGCTAGCACTTCCATTAGACTTAGCCTTATCTTGATCGGTAATTTAAGTTTTTTCTTCTATTTATATTTTTTTTTTTTATCTCTTCTATGTTAAGGGGAATAAGATCCTGTAATCAATTGTATGAGTCTTTTGTTTGCTGTACATTCCTATACCTTAGGTTGTTAGCAAAGTTCCAAACTTGAAAGCGTGTACATTCTCTTTGGTGATTTTGTTTTTAAGTTGTGTTTTGTCAAAACAAAAATTCAATGAATGAATAGATATATATTTAACTATGCAGTTTTTATAGGTGTTACACGAGTGATTACTACAAGGCTAAGAAAGGAGAAAGCTGCAACAAAATATAGAACAATTGCAACGGATATTTCTATCCCAAATACTATTCTTTGGATAGAGCAAGGAATCAGCAACGGATATTTCTGTAACAAATATTTTCATTTCTGACGGCAGTCCTGTCACTGTTGAGAAGTCAAATCCGACGACCGTTAGGTCGTAGAACATATTTATTGACAGAAAACCGTCGTATATATGGTCCTGACAGCAATTTGCGACGGAACCAAAGAAATTACACTTTTCCGTAAGAATTGATAAATTGTGACGGGAAATCTAGCTACTGTGACAGTTTCGGGCCGCCGTAATAGACCATCATTTTTGTAGTGACATGTACTGCAGAATTGAAGTGATTAGATGGTAACGGATATGTTGCAAACTGCGGTCCATTCACTTCAGGCATGTGTACGTGAGATGTTAATTTTATGGCACCCATCTCATTTAATCAAACGGTTCCCTATCGAAACTCAAGTTTTCTCGAAAAAATACTGCAAAGATGAAAGATATTTTCAAGCAACAAATCGACTGAGAGTTTGGTGAGACTATTCTAGTACTGTATTCGGTAAATAACAATATTATGGCACCTATCTCATTTAATTTTAACACCCACCATTTTCTGCTTTGTAGGTCCCACATGATTGTTGTGTTCGGTAGCCTCTAGGGTGGTGTCCACATAGATATAAGGGTCTAGATATAAATAATGAGGTTCCCTTTAACAACCGGTGGTCTTTCTAGTTTGTGTCGACGTTAACTTTGGAAACAGAAGATTGATTAGACCAGACAGCAGTGACGGAGGCAGGGGGTGGCTCAGGTGTGCTGAAGCCCACCCCAAAATCTGCCGACTTAAAATTTGGCCCTTATAAAAGTCCAATTATTTTCTTGTAGCCCACCCCATATACGATAGTTCAGCCCCCTAGTCTACCCTGAACAAAAATTCTAAGCATACAGTTAGTCTCCTACACCCTTTTCTTTCTTCCTAACTTTAATAATTGAGTCATATAACATTTTTCTCCTCCTTTCTTCACCCCATGGCCCGTATAACATTTTTTTCTCCTTTGTTCTTTCGTTTGGTTCATTTTCTAGGTCTATCGGTCTGTAAAATTGAAATTAAAGTTAGCTCTGTAACCTGTGTTGCAGGTTCATAATCATTATAGAATATATAGAAGTTGCATTCTAGATTAGAACCTAGGTTATCTGTGTTTAATTTTACGTACCATTATATTTTGTTAGTTTAATATTGATTTTCTATTTAATGGCAAAAAAACGTCTAAAATTTTCGGGCGGCCTTCGGCCGCCAAATTTTACATTCATGCAACCACTCTGTAAAAGAAAAAAAATAGCCCCCCCAAACATAAAATCCTGGTTCCGTCGCTGCCAGACAGCGTACGGAATCTTCCTGCATTCCTGCTTTGAATTTCTGAATGATATTGACGATTGCTTCTTGCTGCATGCAGCAACAAGTGTCACTTCCACATGAATAACAAAATGAGATGCCACATACATATCTTCAAGCATTCCTTGGTTGCTTTACTTTGGTCATTCGGAGAACCATACTCTACCGAGGAATAACTATTGTCTTCAGCAATGCATTTTCTCATGATATTCGACAATTCCCTCATTAGAGACAAACGATTGGTAAGGGTTGATCAATTCTCCTTCTCTTTAGTTTATGTTGCTTGCCTTTAGAACAAGAGTATTTGTAGAGGGTTTAAGAGGGTGTTTGAAATTTGCTTTTTTTTTGTTTTTTTAATATGGTTTAAGAGAGGGTGTGTGCTTGGGCATAATACCATTTGCAATTGTTTGGTCTGTGTGGACTGAAAGAAACCGGAGAGTGATGGGGAAGAAGAGAGGAAGAGAGACGGACGAGGTTATCATAGAAATAAAAAGAAGAGTATATCAATGGGGTTCTCTCCCTAACTGGTTTCGATATAACACTTTCAGAGATCTTTTGGTGAACTGGGAGGCTGTTATGGACTTATCTTAACCTGGCAGCTTTAAATGAGTATGTATTGGGGGCTTGTAGTCTTAGAGCTCAAGTTGTGTAATCAGTTTTTATTCCTTTTCTAAATCAATAAAATTCTGCCCCTTTTTCATCAAAAAAAAGAGAGGGTGTGTGAGTTTTGCTTCTAGGGGTACTAGATTTTGCTAACTTCGTCCAAGCCAGAACTCATATCGTGTTTAATCGGAATCCATGTTAGGGGCCTTATATGACTTTAGCTGAGAGTGGGATATTGAGTCAGATAGATAAACAATTTGAATCAGACGAAGAATCCAACTAGATGTAATCTAGAAAGATTATACAGTTGAATCAGACTCTTTGACGTATCTCCAAAAGCTTATGCCAATCATATTACCAATGCAACTAGATTTTTTTGATGCATGCACCAGAAACTCTTAAAGGTATTTCGCTAGACAATGTAATTACAAACCGGGGTAATTTATTTTGAAAGTTAGCTTGGTTCAGGGGTGTTGTAAGAACTGGGTTTCGCTATAAAAATTTACCTTTTGCCGAGGGAAAAAAAATTTACCACTGCTACGAGTCCTTTCGTGACTGCAGCAGCCCAAAAAATTGAGTGAAAGCGTCATAAAATATTTGGATTCCATTGTAAATTCTAGCGTTTTGGCAACAAGATAAATGTGTATTTGTTTGTTTGTTTGACTGTTTTGTTTTTGATCTGTTTGTATATGA
>JAJJMA010302144.1:0-16144 GCA_023529015.1 Papaver nudicaule | reverse complement strand
TGTGTCTCATAATAATATACAAAACTGAAGGTATACGAAATCTTGATTTATAACACATTGAGGAAAATAAAACAACAATTAATAACGATACCATGACATTGCTCTAACATTTCATAACGCCGCCTTGTATCTCCTCATTCTTTCATAACACTCAACAAACATGAATTCCCGGTTATTGAGTTCACGATATTTAGCCATAGCTACATTGACCATTTCTTCGTGTGATGCATCTAGATTTTTTTTGCTCATAGCTTTCTTAATTCGGAGAAACTCGGTCATGTCTCTACTGATGCAGTTCCATTGACTTCTAATTCCATTTAGATCTCTATTGTTTGGATTCTTTGTAACTTTCACGAACACATCAAAAGCACGAATCCAAAACTTCGCCTGCCAAGGTTCCACTTCATCCACCATACCATTCATTCGGCTACGAATGAAAGAGTAAGTAATTGCCAAATTTTCTATCTCTGTGTAATTGGTCGCCATATCGATATTTGGTGATGAAAAAAACTTGAAAATTTGAAGGGAGAAAGAAGGAATCAATTGAAACAAGATTGATTGGGATGAGTTGGTCAAAGAAGAAGAGTTCTCTTATATAGAAGAGATCCCAACGGCTATTTTTTTTGGAATTTTGAAAAAAAGTCGTTGAGGATTGTAGGCAGCAATCTTCTTCAGTACACTTTCTATGGTCTAAGTCTAAGACTTTCAAATCAAACTAGTTTACTTCAAATAATAGGGGATCCTCTAAACTCAATAATTAAATTAACACAAATCACTTGAAGTTGTGAACTCCATTTACACAGATCATCCTTGTTAGTGAAGTCTATTCATACAGATCACAATAAGTAGTGAACTCAATTAATACTTGCAGAGCTTGGTTGATAGAGCTCACATCAAACAGAGAACTCCATGACGCCACGTATACAGGTGGGGGAAAGGATGTACCCAACTAGCCCCTTTGGAAAGAATGAATACATTGCACATGACACTCTAATTAAGTATCTTTCATTTTGGTTGTTGGTTTTAGGTTTTCAGGTTGAATACAGGGGAAAATGAAATTGTCAGTGACACGTCATCTGAGTGCCATGTGTCACCGTCTGGTTGGCTAGACACTTGTCAACATCTAGTTGGCCAAAAAATACTGGTGTGACAAAACTGTAACTCAAGTTCATCAAACCACGTCATCACAGCACTGCAACATCAACGGTCCACCTCAGTAAGTCTGTGCACGTGGCGAGTTTTTGTTGGTCCACTTGGCATCGATTTTTGGTGTTTCAAAATCTTAGAAACCTTATTTCCGAGTAACACGTGGCGGGGCAAAAATGACATTTCGTGCGAGCGTGTGAGCTCGCACACTTGGATTAACCAAGTTGGATGGAAAATTTAACATTTTGGAGTATTTGGATGAATTTTTAAAAAGCGGCGCAAAACTCAACAAGTGTAGTCAATTTTGGGTCATTCTACGACTTTTCCCTAATGAAATAGAAATTCGGTAAATGAAAACATAAGACCAATCCAAAATAAATAGTAGAAAGACATATATAACCATCGATATGCAACGTCCTTCCAGTGTTTGTTTATGTTGCTTAATTATTTGTTGCACAGTAAACAATGTTTATAGACGTTGCAAAATAAAAAAAAAATGTAAAAAACGTTGCAACTCAAGGGAGATGGTGTAGTGATACGACATGGAGGTCTAGACGAAAGTCTAGATTAGACACTCTTAAACTTTTTCCGGTCCATATAATCACTTCTAAAAGCAACGATGATACACACAACCGATTGCACAATCATAAATCCTGCAAAACCAGATCCAACGTTTAAAAGACGATGTAACTGATGCATTTGGATTTGTAGTGAGCTTGATTAAAGATTTCTCACCATTAGATCAGTGGTTGTGTAATTTGGTTGCACACAAATCATTTTTGGTGCTGAAAGTGGGTCTTAATGCTTATTTAACCATTAAAAATGAAGTCTTTGAAAACTTAAAAGTCAAAAGTCGTACTTCTAGAGTTAATGTAAGTCATGATGAGGTAAGGTGTAAAACCAACATTATAGAGAGGTGTTTGCAGAGAGTTAAGAGTTGATTTGATGAGTTGATTTGATGAGTTGGTTGAGACTATCTTAGGCTTGCTATGTCTCAAGATTAGAAGATACAGTGAGCAGTGGGCTAGAGGTTTACTTGACAAACACGAGTGTTTTCATGAAGTTATTAAATTTGAGAAAAGTTAATTGATTTGAGAGGAGGTTGGGGGAGCAGATAGATTTTGACAAGAGCCACGCAATGCAAGCTTTGATGTTTATTACCATGCATAGTTGTAGCAGTATATTAGATTTAAACATGGAAAGGATAAGCAAATATACCTTCTAGCTCGAGGGAGCTTAAGCTAAGAAGCTACCATCTTTGTGTTTAAGGGGGTCGTAAATGAGTTGGTTGGGGTAGTAAATTCAGTAAAGGAAGGTATGTTCAAGTTTCAACGATCATATTGACCACACAGAGAGATAGCCGGGGGAGTAGAAAAAACGACTTTTAAGGGGGGATTAAATGAAACAAATGAGTGGTTTCAGGGGATAAGTGTCAGAGATGCTAGGCTAAAAGTAGTAATGAACCTGAAAGAGGAGACAATTCAGAGAAGTATTAAAAGGGAGTTAATTAATAGTTAGAGTTAGGTGGGTGGAGAGTTGGGGGTGCCCTGAGTAGTTTCAGCCGCCTGTACCGAAACAAGAGAAGAAATTGCATTATCAAAAGAGCTTTTGTCTATATATATAAATCCCTTTCTGGATCATTACCATCAACTTCATGGGAACTGCTTCAGCTTTCCCGGATCTCTCTCTTAATATTAGTCTACCTTCAGTTTCATCAGACTCAGACTGCTTTAACGCTCATAACGAATTGGTTTTGGATGGGTCAATGAGGACAACACTGTTCAACCGTGGTGGGGATAATGGAAGCTCAGTGATAAGCCATGACCAAATAGGACCTGCAGCTTCTTACCAGTATTTAGAAAGAACTCATCATCGTCTATACTAGTACACCGCTACCACGGTTGGGAGGCCGACCGACCAAAGAAAAACGAAACACGACTAACCATCGCCACTAACCAAAACACAGAAAATGGTGATAATGTTTTCTTGAGTTTCTCACGGCCTGACCAAAAATTCAAAACTTACCTTCTTATTTTTTTTGAAATTCAAAACTTACTTTTTTACTTAATCAGTATAATTGATTTTTATTAAACGATATTCGGAGGAGTTTTTTTTTTTTCCTGCAGGGATGCAGCATCTATTTCAAATTAGGAATTGCATTTTTTTTTTTGAAAAGGAGTATCCATTGTTATTATTTTTTTTTAATTTTGATAAGGCTACGTTGTTATAACTTATAAGCCTATCAGCATTCAGCAGGCTAGTTTGCCTTATCAAAGAACAAAAATGATTTACACACACGGTTTACCCGATAGATGCCGGTAGTTGATCAAAATGTTAAACTGGCATAGCAGCTGATCAAAGAAACAACAAGCAGCCTTGTCTATGACGTACGTTGCTGACACATCAGTTTTGGTCGTATAGAAGCAATTTTAAGAGTGTGCACGTGTTGTTACGTAGCAACATCTTCGGTGCATGGTAGCACAGGTGTAAATATTTCTGAAATATGAGGGTATCTTGGCAAGTTGCTTCAGTTTTAGTGAAAGGAAAAAAAAAAAAACTTTTCGTTCTCCAACCACCCTAAAATCACAGAGAAATTTCTACAGGGTAATTGATACTGGTTGGTAGGTTAATGGAAATTTGATATGAGAACCAACTATTTTGAACCGATCCATTTTTTGATTAGATCTTTTATATTGGTGGGTTTGATTTTTAATTTTATGCAATGGGTTTGTGATTTTGTTTCTTGTGTTTGATTTGATGATCTTGAGATTTAAGATGGTTATGCTGGCGGCGGCGGATGCGACGCTTATAACAATCTGAAGAAAGAAAGTGTTTAACAACAGCAACTTTACAACAAATCGAAGTCTTTATTCTTTGAAGAAAAAATGTCACTGAAGATCACAATTGAAGATGAATTTGATGTGATTGGATCAAATTAATGGAATGGTTATCTTTTAATTGTTGTTTTTTTATGTGATTCATAATGCATCGCTTGTGGTACAATTTCGTGACCGATTGACTTGTGTCTCAGTTCAGTAAATTTCAAAAGAGGAAGGAGTTAGACTCAGTTAGATGGTGGTGGTGGTGGTTTTGACGGTGGTGGTGGTGTTGCTAATGGTGACGGTAGCGGCGCTGATGGTGGTGGTCTTGGTTAAGAAGGTGGTGGTGGTATTGGTGGTGGCGTAACTGATGGGGTGGCTGCGGTGGCAGAAGTGGTATAGGTGGTGGAAGAGACGCTGCTGCCGTTGGTGGTGGTATTAGTCATTTCAACATTCGCTTAAAAATATCATTACGAATTTGCCCTTTCTCTTCGGTTTACTTACAAAATTGTCTAAAGGAAAAAATTGTCTAAAGGAAAAAAAAAAATTGAAAAGAGAGAGGGGCATTTGCTGTCTAACAAAAAGACTAACATTTTTAATGGCTTTTATGCCCTCCAATCTTTTTTACAATTCGGTTCAATTTTGTTAGGGTCCATTTGACAAAAAAGTGGCCATAAAAGGGACTCCCTCCCTACGGGCCCTCCGGTCGGTCGGCCCAATAACATAGGTGAATCCACTTTAACTCTGGGTTTAGATCCTACTCTTACATCTGTACAGCAATTACCAAGCGTGTATAACCAGCAGCCCGTCCACCACCACCACCACCACTATCACCACCTACATCATCAGCCTCAAACATATTCTGGTCATGAATTCAAGAGAAGCATTAGAGCTCCAAGGATGAGATGGACTACTACTCTACATGCTCAATTCCTTCGTGCGGTCAATTTTCTCGGTGGACATGAGAGTAAGAACATGACGATAATAATAATCATCTGATGTACCGTTATTAACATGTGATCATTGGTCTACCTAATACGCTTTTTGTTACAGTTTATCTAAGTCTTGATGATGATTTTATTGTGTTTAATTAATATGTAGGTGCAACACCAAAATCAGTTTTGGAGCGATGAATGTAAAGGAGCTTACAATATCTCATGTGAAAAGCCACTTGCAAGTAAGAAATTATCCATATATAGTGGTGTTGTTGGTATTCATGCAGATGAAATTAGTATTAAGAAGATTATAGTACTGTGTATTCTAAACCCCCTTTCTTGCTGGTATTCATGCAGCTGCACAGGGAGAAGTGCACTGGCGAAGGAAGAGGTATGATTTGGATTTTCCTCCTACAATACCTATAACCCAGTATGCATGCAGTTTTAAATAATACACGTACCTTTTTTTTTTTTTTTTTTGGCATAAATTTCTTGAGACTTAACTGTTTGATAAGTTTTTCATTTTGGTGCAAGATTCTTTTCTTTCTAAAATAGTACAAATTTCGGCTAATCATCATGATTTTTTATCGAAAACTCTAGATGTAGAGCTAAATAGTGTCGTAGAGATTTTGTAGAGATGTGATCCGATGGTGTAGAGCGAAAAGAGTTAATCTAATGGTGGACCCCCCTGCAGATCCGATGGTGTGGGTGGTGCCACCTCACGCTCTACAACACTATTACTCTCTACCTCTCTACACCAAGGGGCTCCGATTTTTTATACCAACAAAGAAAAAAAAATGGTTAGATTTATAGTGGACAAAAACCTTGCCGAATTTGGTCTATTCATTTTGAAAGTGTCTGACAAAGTACATGCAGTACATCATTTTTATCCTAGAATGTAAGGAATAAGTTTTTTCAGGCCAAGAGAACAAAGAAATGGGATTAAGGCTGGGGATAGCTGCTGATGCAGTTGAATCTGGTAGTAGTAGCGGTGATGGATTATCTCGTGAGAAAACATACTTCAACCCTACTAATCCTGACTCACCAGGTTTGCAAACAGCTTCTTCCTTTCCTTTTCCAAAAATTGCACTTTTTTTTTCTTTTTGTCACTACAAGCAAGAAGCCTCAGTTCACACATATGCAAATGTCTCTAGGTTGTCTGAAATGTACAATGCAATAAGTATGTACCCCACATTTGATGAGATATTTAAAATGTATTAGCAGCAGTAGTCAGTAGAGTTCAAGTACATTGATTTCACTGATGCTTCACGAAGAAAATGATACTGCTGAGATATGCAGTCTAAGGCTACTAAGCTATGATCATCAATACATTGTTGGCTTTGTATATGTTTTATTTAAGTTTACCAAACTTCATTAATGAATTTTGATGATGTCCATGGTGGTTTTACTTAACCATTACTCCCTCCGTTTCTTTTATGTTGTCCATGGTGGTTTTACTTAACCATTACTCCCTCCGTTTCTTTTATATAGGCGGAATTAGGACTTTTCTATGTTTCAAATTATAGGCGGAGTACAACTATCAAGACAACCTCGTACAACTTATACCCTTAATAATAACACATAAGTAATTGTGTTTAGAATAAGACAAAGGGTAAAAAAAAAAAAAAACATGGACAATTATGATTTCAAAAATATTTTTTTAATCTAAGAGAATTGGTCTCTCCGCCTATATAAAAGAAACGGATGGAGTATATGTCTTTAATAGTGACCTGCTCTCCGTTAGAAGACTGCAACACTTTATTTATTATTTATTATTTATTATTTTTTTTACATTGGTTTCGATACATTTTTTTTTTTTTGGGTCATTGATGGACAGAAATGTCGTGAGTCCATCAACTCATGAAGACTTCGACGCAATTACGACCGGTCGTCCCCAAATGAAATCTATCTTGTTTACAAATGACACAAGAATCAAGGTATAGACTCCAGCTTATATTACATTAATCAAACCAGAGTACTTTTATGATCCCTACTTGTGTATTGGAATTCATCGACTGGATGTTTAGCCTTCGACCATGCATATGATTTTTGCTAGACAGAGGAAGAAAAATTTTTAAGGGAAGAAAGAAATGTTGATCAAATGGTCCAGATCTATCCATACAGAAAATGAAGAATTTTATTTTTCCCCTATACTAAAAGTTCATGCATATGGTGTATTGGTTGATTATACTAATTTATGTTTACGCGACACTGGCAGGTGGACGAATCTGAGTCAATGACGAGCCTCCACTTGTAAAAAAAAAAAAAAAAAAAAAACGTGAAATCATATTTGAAGTCTAGCTAGATCGCCAAACCTTGATGACAAAGTTAGCAATCAATGGGAATGGTTGACCATCTGTATGCTGATGATCAAGTAGTACAAGTTCCGAGCTTGAATCACCCTCCTTAAATGTTGATTAGTTAGTTGATTTACTTATGCGAGACCATATTTCAGCCCTACTAATTCTAATTCTTGTTCACCAAGGTTTGCAAACACCTTCTTCATTCCTTCTTTTAACACCTCCTAGTTGCTTATTTGATGTATTTACAGATGATCGTGTAAATGGTGTAAGAGAAACTGGCAATATCACTTAACATCAAAACACTGTTGATGCTTAAAAAAAATAAAAAAATCTTGCCCAATCTTTTTGTCGCTACGTGCAAGAAGTTCATCTATGCAAATGTCTTTAATTAGGTTTTTTTTTGAAAGTCGGGTCATCATTCATAAACTAGTTCGACGAACAGTAAGGTACAACTCGTGGTGTAGTTACACCCATTCTATCATTGTTAACAATATTGTATAAGAACGGTGGTGTGACCGCATCCCAGATAACTGTTGATGGATTCTTCGGATCGCGATGTTGTCGTCGAACTGCTTCATTAGCCAATTCATCTGCTGCACAATTAGCTTCACGGTATGCATGTGTAATTCGAAGCGTGGTGACCCTGTGTAGAATTTGCGTTGCTTCGAGGAGAAGTCCTTTAAGATGCCACGGAGCCTCTGTCTGTCCATTCTGCAAAATCTGGAGCATTGATTTGGAGTCAGCCTCAAGCCAAACTTTGTTCCACCCATGACGAAATATCATTCTTGCCGCAGTTAAAAGACCCCAAGTCTCTGCTGTGATTGCTGTGGAAATTCCGAGCGATATCGCCATTGCCTGTAATAGATTCCCATCCGCGTTCCTTGCAAGTCTTTAATTAGGTAATTGTCTGAAACTTTTTTTTTCCACAGCAAAATGATTTCATTAAGAAAGCTTACAGGGAGTAAGCGAGAACAAACCTAAGGTTACAATTTAACTTGTAATAGCAAAACAAAAACCCAAAAAGAGATTAAAGAGAAAACCTCTTCCAAATGAAGGACTAAAAAACAAAAAATTGTTCCCAATTAGACTCAATTATACCTAATGAAACATATTTAAATTCTTCCTTATTCCTACACCAAAAGAAAACATGAGCTTTCACTTTTATGATCACCTTCTTTTCATCGAAGGAAATACCATTGAAAATGAGGTCGGTTCGAGCTTTCCATATGGACCAAGTAATCGCCGCCGGAAGCAATTGCCACAAAATTTTCCCCACTGAAGAATGTAGATTAGCCTTCCATCCCTTGATAATTAGATCGATGCAATTAGGCATGACCCATTCCACTTGAATGTATGATCTAAAGTACAACCATATTGAGTACACCGTTGAACAGTGGAACAGAAGGTGTGATGCTGATTCACCTGTTTTGAGACAAAGTAAACAACCGTTAACCATCACCATTCCTTTCTTCTGAAGAGTGTCCATTGTCGCCATTTTTTTATGGTAAACTTGCCATAAGAAAAATCTCACTTTGTGAGGCCAAGATTTCGACCATACACTAATATTTGGCAACTCCCTTTCGTGTTCCTTCTCAAACAAATTGTAAGCTGACCTAACAGAGAAAAAACCATACTTGTCTATCGACCAAACTATAGAATCTTTACTAGTGCCAATCACTTCATTTTCAAGGAGTGAGACTAAAGAAGCTACCTCATCAATCTGATGCTGATAAAGTCTTCTTGAAAGACCAAGGTTCCAAACTCCTCCTGAAGCTAACATATCAGCACAATGGTTCACTGTCCAATTTTTAGATGTGGTGATGGAATATATACTTGGAAACTGAATGCTGAAAGGTTGTTCACCCTTCCAAGTATCTACCCAGAACCTTATAGAGGTTCCGTCACCCACAACCAACCTCGAGCCAAGTTTGAAGGAGTTGAGTTAAGAGTAAATACCTGTCCATACACCACACTCGTTAGGAGTTTTAGGCTTTTTTGTTTCTCTGTCAAACTGCGCCGAACCGTATTTAACGACAATTGCTTTACGCTACAGGGATGTCTTCTCTTTATTGAAACGCCACCACCATTTAGCAATTAAAGCTTTGTTCATGCTTTTCAAAGACTTTATTCCTAGCCCGCCTTTTTTTTCAGAGGAGTACAACATATTTCCCATGCGACATAGTGATGCCCTTTCTTTGTTTCCGAAGAGTCCCATAAAAAGTTACAAATTACTTTCTCTAAAGCGTCTATAACTTTTCGAGGTGCTATTAACATATAAATCGGAATGCTCGCTAAGACACTCTTTACAAGAGTTAACTTACCAGCCTTGTTAAGAAAAGACCATTTCCAGGAGGCCAATCTGAAAGCACATTTCTCAATAATCTTTTCCCGTTTCTGATCTGACATCGACGCATCACCTAAAGGAAGGCCCAAGTAGCTGGTTGGCGATATCTCTGCTTTACATCCCAACATTTCTGCCATAGTATCTAAGTTCACAGCCCCAGCGACCCCGAAAATACTACACTTAGCAAAATTGATGCGAAGACCCGACACCATTTCAAAACCAAGGAGATAGTATCTGAGATAATTCATCTGATCTGTCGAATCATCTAAGAAAACCAAGGTGTCATCGGCGTATTGCAAATGGCTAATTTTGAGATCATTTTGATCCATAGCAAACCCTCCCAAATGCCCAAGATCATGGCCAACTTGAAACATAATATTAAGCGCTTCCGACACAATTAAGAACAAAAAGGGAGAAAGGGGATCACCTTGAGTTAGACCTTTCCTTGTGATGAATTTTTTATGAGTGGAGCCATTGATAAGGACCGAAATAGGAGTATTGGTGATGCAACCTTGTATCCATTTCCGCCACAGAAGACCAAAACCCATCTTCTCTAGAACTTCATCCAAAAATTCCCATGAAACATGGTCAAAAGCTTTTTCGAAGTCGATTTTGCAAACCACTCCAGGCTTTCCAGATTTGATTCTAGAATCCAAGCATTCATTTGCAATCAAAGCACAGTCCAATATTTGTCTTCCTTTAATGAAGGCCATTTGCTGATGAGAAATCAAGGAGGGGAGGACAATTTTTAATCTCTCGGCTAGCACTTTTGAGATCATTTTATAAACACTATTGATCAACCCAATAGGACGAAAATATTTTACTTCTTCTACCACCTCTTTCTTAGGAATCAGAGAAAGAAAAGTGTTCTTTAAACGCCAATTAAGAGTTCCCCATTTGTTAAAGTCTCTACCAACCTTCATTATGTCTTCACCCATGAAATGCCAACATTTCAAAATGATTGTAACTTGAAAACCACCGGGGCCAGGGGTCTTTTCTTGACCCAAGCCTTTAAGAGCAGCTAAGCATTCTTGTTCAGAAATTTCAGACTCTAGAGTTGAAGCCCTTTCAGAGGTAAGAGTCTTGAAATTCATGTTAGATATAGATGGCCTTGCAGAGGGGTTCTTCGAGAAAAGAGAGGCGTAGTAATCTGTGATGGCAGATTTTATTACCTCCTTGTCAACGGTTGGCTGCCCATTCACCTTTAGAGAGTGAATCGTGTTCCTTCGTTTACGCATCTTGACAATCCTGTGATAGTACTTTGTGTTTCTATCGCCATCAATATTCCAAGAATTACCCGATTTCTGGAGGTACATTAAATGTTTTCTGTCAGTTAATTGTCTGAAACATACAATGCATTAAGTATATATACATATGACGAGGTTCTAAAAAATGTATTAATAGCAATCGAGTTCAAGCACATTGATATAGCTGAGACATGCAGTCTATATGTTGGAAAATTGACAATAAAACAAGGGTGAAGAAACAAATCGCCGTCGAATTCAAAGTTCTTATGCAGATTTTTCGATAATTATTCGACCTTTCCAATAGAATGGACAAGTACAAAGGGTACTTGATGAATATTTTCGTTAGGATACTTGAAGTCCCACAACAAATTGGATTCAAAGTTTGTACTACCTTGACTGGCCCAATCAAGAACACAGAGAGTTAAGGATCTGATAATGCTTTTAGAAGAAAAAAAACACCGAGATTTTGGTGTGTTTTGAATGGATAACACATGTGTTTTTATGGAGGATTTTCCATCTGTTGAAGATGTCTCTTTATGTTCTGGCATCTCTTAGTGCGAAAAACCATCTCTTTCCATCAACAAACTGTTGGGATTACAGCAGTAATCACACCAAGAACTTGTCCTTTGGATTAAGTAGAACTAAAGACAAAGATGCAAACAAGAAAGCAAGAACACAGAGATTTAACGTGGTTCGGCGTACCTACTCCACAAACAGCAACGATCAACTCTTTATTGATAGAACCAATTACAAGAGACACCAACACCTAGCTCTCTATGTAATAACCAGAAGTTCTATCACCTGATTGTCTGTCTAACAGGCTTAACATGGATGCCTATATATAGGCTTACATAACTTGGCTGCCAAGGTACATAGGCGGTGGGACTTACCAAAGATATTGCATTTTTGGTTTTCTAAGTTACACCTCCTTGTACGACTTAAACTCCTAGCTATACTAGGAAACTCTGCCAGACAAGGCTGGCAGACGACTCTGCCAGACGAGGCTGGCAGACGAGGCTGGCAGGCAAGGATGCCAGACGAAGCTGGCAGGCGACTCTGCCAGGCGAGGCTGGCAGACCATACTAAGCCTAGAATACTCTAGAAACTTCGACAACTCTAACAGTTCTCCACCTTGTCGATGTTTCTCCCAACAGAGATATTCCCGCAACAAATTAACCTTAACAACGAACAGTATTGATCAAGCTGAGACACTTCTCAAACTTGATCTTTGGAACAACCTTCGTCAACATATCTGCAGGATTGTCTTCAGTATCAATCTTCAACAGACTAACTTCTTCATCATCAATCACTTCTCTGACTTTATGATAACGGACTTTAATATGCTTGGTACGAGCATGATAGACTTGATTCTTCGCTAGATGGATTGCACTCTGACTGTCACAATTTATTGCCACACTCCTTTGTGCTATCCCAAAGTCTATCACCAAACCACGAAGCCATAATGCTTCCTTAACAGCCTCTGTCACTGCAATGTACTCTGCCTCCGTGGTAGACAAAGCTACTATAGACTGTAACATAGACCTCCAACTGATAGGCCCTCCACCTAGGATAAAACAATACCCAGTAGTTGAACGGCACTTATCACTATCACCAGCATAATCTGAATCAACAAATCCACAAAGCTTTAAGCTTTGCTTCTTCTCAAACACTAAACCAACATCGAGAGTACCTTGAAGATATTTCAAAATTCCCTTAACTGCAAACCAATGTGCTCTCCCAGGATTGGCCATATACCTATACACTAAACCCACTGCTTGAGCTATATCAGGTCGTGTACAGACCATAGCATGCATCAAAGAACCAACTGCCTCCGCATAAGGGATCTTTGCCATGAACTTGCTCTCTTCAATAGTAGTAGGACATAACAAGTTAGATAACTTGGCTGTAGGTGGTAATGGCACACTTACTGCCTTAGAGTTTTGCATATCAAAACGATGAACAACCTTCTCTAGATAGGCTTTCTGTGTCAGACATAGTCTATTCTTCTTCCTATCACGACAAATTTCCATCCCCAATATCTTCTTCGCTGACCCAAGATCCTTCATCTCAAACTCTGAACTCAAATGTTTCTTCAACACTTCAATTTCTGACTTGCTATTTGCAGCTATAAGCATGTCATCCACATAGAGTAAGAGATACACAAAAGTTCCACTCTGAAACTTCTTGAAATACACACACTGATCATGTTCACTACGTGTGTATTCTTGCTGCACCATAAACATGTCAAACTTCTTATACCATTGTCGTGGTGATTGCTTCAAACCATACAATGATTTCAGAAGTCGGCATACATAATCTTCCTTACCAACAACTTCATAACCAACGGGCTGAGACATATATATGTCTTCCTCCAAATTACCATGCAAGAAGGCAGTCTTGACATCTAATTGCTCGAGCTCTAAGTCAAACTGCGCCACAACCGCTAACAGGATCCGGATGGAGGTGTGTTTAACAACCGGAGAGAAAACTTCATTATAATCCACACCCTCCCTTTGTGCATATCCCTTAGCTACTAACCTTGCCTTGTATCGTACACCATCGACAATACCCTCAGTATTTGGAACTCCATCTTTCACAGTATATACCCACTTGCACCCAATCTTCTTACGACCCTTAGGCAACTCCACCAGCTCCCAGGTGTCATTCTTATAAAGGGACTCTATCTCTTCATCCATGGCTGTCTTTCATTTACTGGTATGAGCACTGCTCATGGCCTCCTTGAAAGTAAATGGCTCATCCTCAAAGACAGACAGTGCGTGAGAAACACCATCTTCATAGCCATAACGCTTGGGTGCTTTGATAATACGTTTCTCCCTCTGAGAAACTAAAGATGAAACACTCTGGCAGACTCGTCTGGCAGACGAGTCTGGCAGACTCTGAACTTGTTGCTGAACTGATTCCTCATTAGGAATCTCCACCTGAACTTCATCTTCTACTTGAGTTTCCGCTTCTACTTCCTTCCCAGTAGGAGATGAACTAAGAACTCCTTGTTCTCTTTGCACTGAATCATCTTCAACTCTATTCTCATTCTCAACTTCAATTTGAGAATCCTAACCTGTGAACTTCTTTGAATCAAGCATAGCTCTCTCATTGAAGGACACATCTCGACTAATGATGAACTTGTTCAGTTCTGGACACCATAGTCGATAACCTTTAACACCCTCTGGATACCCCAAGAAAATTGCTTTCTTAGCTCTAACACCCAGTTTATCTTCTTTTACGTGAAAATAAGCTGGACAACCAAATACTCTCAGATTAGAGTAATTGACAGGTTACCAGTCCATACCTCCAAAGGTGTCTTGCACTGAATAGCTGTTGAATGTGATATGTTCACTAAATAGCACGCCGTCGTAACTGCTTCAGCCCACCAAACTTTGTTCAAACCTGCGTTTGACAACATGCACCGTGCTCTCTCAAGTAGTGTGCGATTCATTCGCTCAGCTACTCCGTTCTGCTGTGGTGTACCTTTAACTGTGAAGTGCCTAACGATACCTTGTTCCTCACAAAACTCTTTTAATGGATCTTCGGTGTACTCCCCTCCATTATCAGAACGTATCTTCTTAACCACACGACCAATCTGTTTTTCAACCATGGTCTTCCACTTCTTAAACAACTCAGTGACTTCATTCTTATGCTTCATGGTGTAAAGCCAAACTCTCCGTGAAAAGTCATCTATAAAGGTCACAAACCACCTGTTCCCTCCCTTAGAAACTATACGAGAAGGACCCCAAACATCCGAATGGATGTAATCTAACATACCCTGTGTGTGGTGGACAGAGGTACCAAAACTGCTTCTGCATTGCTTCCCAAAGATACAATGCTCACAAAAGTCAAGCTTGCAAAACTTCTCACTGCCTAGCAAGCCTTTACTACTCAACACCAACATGCCTTTCTTACTCATATGCCCAAGTCGCATATGCCATAACCGTGTTGACTTCAATTGTTTCTCATCCACAGATTCAGAAACCATAGCTCCACCAGAAACTATATCTCCTTGAAGGAAATACAGATTTCCATGCCTTGCACCAGTCATCCTCAAACTGCCATCATGGTATACCTTCAGGAAACCATACTCAGCAACATACTTGTATCCAAGAGATTCAAGTACACCCAATGAAATCAAATTCCTCCTCAAATCAGGCACATGTCTAGCCTCTGACAGTGTAGTTGTAACACCATTCGAAAGAACCTGGATAGTACCAACCCCAACTGTTCTGCTGGTATTTGAATTACCCATCATAACAGTACCTGCATTCACCTCCCTGTAAGTGGTGAAACATTCCCTTGTGGAACACATGTGATACGAAGCTCCAGAATCAAGCATCCAACCATCATTGAGATAACTCTTTGATGTAACAGCTAGTACCTCCTGATCAAAGCCACACATTGGCTCATCAAAACTATCACTTCCTTCTGCCACCGAAGCAATAACCTTAATTGAATCTGATTTCTTATACTTACCATCCTTAGACTTTAGCCTAGGACAATCAACCTTAAAGTGATCAGGCTTATGACAGTAATAACACCCATCACTGCCACTTTTCTTTGACTGGTTCTTAGACTTAAACTTCTTGTTACCATTCTTCCCCCTCTCAACAAACAGACCTTCAGCATGAACTTCTTCATCACATAATTGTTGCCTTAAAGCTTTTGCTTGTAAAGCAGAAACCACATCATCGAAAACTAATTTATTGTCACCTTCAGTTTTCCCATTCAACAAGTAATCAACAAAGGTCTCATACGATTGAGGTAAAGAACATAACAACATCATTGACTTATCCGTATCAGAAAACTTGACACCGATATCAGCCAAATCCGAAATAATCTTATTAAACTCATTAATATGATCAACCAACAACTTACCTGAAGCCATCCTAAAGGCATAAAGTCTGCGCTTCAAGTAAAGTTCTGAAGTTAAGTCCTTCTTCAAGTAGAGCTTCTCCAATTTTTCCCAAAACGTCTTTGCCGAAGTCTCACTAGAAAAGTTGTGAGAAATCTCCCTCGACAAACACAACCGAATAGTTGAACATGCCTCCAAATCAAGTTCAAGCCACTTCTCGTCCGTCACACCAGTTGGTAACGGTGCTGGCTTGTCCTTGAGCACCTTAACCTGCTTCATGCTAATAAGAATATCCTTAACATCCGTTTGCCACGATGTAAAATTATTCTTCCCATTGAACTTGATAATATCAAATCCATGCACCTTCGAAAAACCTCCACCAGATGTAGAGCCAGACATCTTTACTTCCAACAATAATCCTCTCCACGCTCACCGCACCACTTGTTGGGATTACAGCAGTAATCACACCAAGAACTTGTCCTTTGGATT